>RJWH01008673.1:0-28510 GCA_004363575.1 Solenodon paradoxus
GCTTTGGGTGGGTACCTCCAAGAAGACAAACAAGGAAGAAAGGAAAATTGACTTATTCATTAAAATTATGGATCGTGGGTGGTAACGTGGCAAAAGCTGTGGATTCCAATGCTCAGTCTGTGTCCTGGCCCTGCTGTATTTACTGGGTTTTGGAAGCTTCAATATATTCCTTAAGACTCATACCACCTCCATTCGCTTTGAAATGCCAGAAGAGTCACTGAAGTTAAAACTAAGACTTGCCCTTTATTTCTCATCTATGCTGACCCATTAAAAATATGAAATATCTGCCAAAGTGTAGTATCATGGAGGGAGAGGAGAGTTAGCATCAACAGATGAGTCAGTCAGATAATTGGAAGGAGGTGAATAAGTGAGCTCAAATTTCAAGAGCCTAGAGTATTTCAGCTAGAAGGGTTCCCAGAAGTAATTTGGTATCCCCCTTAATAGTTTTATGTAGGAGAAAACTGGAGAGGGTGCCTCAAAAAATGAAGGGAAAATAATCTCTTAGATCTATCTTCTACTCCTCTTTCCTAGTTTATTATCTCTGGAATGGATAGTTGTAATAACTTGGTTTCTCTGCATCCAGACTTTCCTTATGCAATCTTGTCTCTATTTGGCCAGAGAAACCTATCATATTTTGGGGTGGGAGTGGAAAGAAAACTCTGTGTCACTCCAATTTAAAGCCTTCCTTTGCTTCCCAGTACCTCCTGGATAAAAACCAAAACACCTTAGCCCAAACACATAAACCTAAGCCTGTTTGTATTTAGCACTCCCACTTGTTTTTTAAAAATTCTTTTACTTTCAATTTTTCCTTTGGAAACTTCAAAGCTGTCTACAGTTCTTCACATTCTCCTAACCTGATATTCTCAGGTCCACCCCCCATAAAGCTAACACACACTTAGAGGTAGAAATTCAAACAACATAAAACTCTTCAGTTTTCCAGTTTCAGCTCAAGCTCCATGTTTTTCTGAAACATTTCCTGATTCTTCAAAGCTGGATTATATGTCTTTCCTCCATTCTTCCATAAATCTCTCTGATACTGGGTTTATCACTCCGTACCTTGAGAATATTTACTTCTGACTCCTCTAGCGAAGTATAAGTACCCAAAGAACCAGGACTTAGTAATGATGTTATCTTTAGTACCTAACATCATGTCTGGCACTCAGCGGCAAGCTGCAATCAGACAGACCTGAATTTGAATCCAGCTCAGCTACTTTCTAGATGTGTGGGTAAGTAACTATACCCCTCTTAGTCTCAGTTTCATATCCTATAACAAAGGCATCATGATATAATATGAATCTGTGAGGATTCAATGAAAAAAAATCTGCATTCACAAAGTGCTGTAACAAATATGTGAACCTCTAGTTATCTCACTTGCTCTTCCTGAGGGAAGTGAGGCAAGTATTATGAGCTCCATTTTTCAGTGGCTCAGAAAATTGAAAGTGAATTTTCCTAAGTTGTAGCGTACATAAGTGGTAGAACCAGGATCTCAATCTGAATCTCTCATATTATAAATATTCTCTCTTGTTCTCAAAAGTAAGAAGGCTAAGGACTCCAGAAATACTGGCTCCTAAACTAACATGTGGGTATGGTGTACTGCTCTTAGAGAATGTTAGCACTTCCTTGACAACATGCCCTACCCTGAGAGAAATGGAAGACAATTTCTCTTTTTACCAAGCTTCTTTTTAGCCCCAGAGTTCTTAGCTACCTCAGCTTCTTAATCAAGAAGTAGGAAGGAGTCTCCTATTGTCTGAGGTTGGAGGAAGGAAAAATAGCTTAAGGATGTACCTGCTTTGGGGGTATTTTGAGAAGGTAGGAATACAGGAACCATACTACACGGCACCTACCATTTGTCAGTCATTTTCTTATGTGTCCATTCATTCAGATAACCTTTATGCACACCTACTATTTTTCAGCTGCCTTGATGGGTGTTGGCATTATAACAGTGAACAAGACTAGAGGGAGAGGACACAAATGGCAAACAAGTTATAACCATAAATAGAATATGATAGCTTTCTTATTTTATGCAGGAGGTAACTGGGTCTCAGAGAGAAGATATGAATTGGAACAACACGCAGCTAATACCAGAATCCAAAATGCAGATTTATTTAACATGAAACTTGATACCCTTTCCACTACTCCAAATGAATCCTTGAATATGTTACCTCTAAATTATTTCTACCTTAGTGCTCACAATGACAACATTAAAGAAGTAATCCTACGGGATAGCAGTTGCTTCCAATAATTTCTTTTCAACATGTCAGGATAGCATACCTGCAAACACATAGGTGGCATTGGCATATCTGTTTATGAGCTTAAATGAGAATTTAAATGTATTAGAAGTAAATATAGATTAATAGATTTATAATGGTAGACAAAGAAGAAATAAAACGAATATTGATAATATTAATGAAATAAAAATTTAAAAATTATTTGATGTTTCAAAATTAAAGTCAAAAGATGAAGGGACTAAAAGTCATATTTGTAGGATATTTGACATATGAGAGACTGATACCCTTTTTGTTTTTTAATATTTATTAAAGAAGTTTTGATTTAGAAAATACTATAAGCAAATATGTGTAGGGTCTCCATTCCTCAAATATATGCTAACACATAATGCACACCACCAAATTAGTAAAAAAATAATTACACTATTGTCCATTGAACACCAACACTTCCCTCTCCCCTCACACCATTTCAACTTGGTAACCTCAGTTCTATTGTTAATGTTCAAGGGTTGGTTTTTGTTTATTCTCTTCCTTTGTTTTGTTTCTTTATATTCCAAATTTGAGTGAGCTCATGTAGTATCTGTCTTTCTACTTCTGACTAATATCACTTAGCATAATTCTCCGTAGTTCCATCCATGCTGTCACATATGACAGGAACTCACCTTTTAAGAGTTGTGTCATATTCCAGTTTGTGTGTGTATGTATATATATATATATATATACACATGTATACACACATGTATATATATACATACACACACCACGTCTTTATCCATTATCTGATGAGGCACATAAATAGTTTACAATTCTTGGCTATTTTAAATAATGCTGCAATAAACATGGGGGTACATGTATGTGAATTAGTGATTTTTTTGTCTTTTGAGTAGATGCCTAGAAGTGGAATGATAGGGTTTTATGGAATTTCTATTCCCATGTTTCAAAGAATTTCCGTAAGGTTTGTACCAACTTGCACTCCCAAAAACCATTGTAAAATTGTTGTTTTTTTCTGTATCCTTGCCAACACTTGGTGTTCCCAAACTTTTGAATATTAGCCAGTTTCACAGGTATAAGGTGATATCTCATTGTTTTGATTTGAATTTAAGATATCGATATCCTTAAAAACTAAATAATACTTAGAAATCAATAATAGAAAGAGAATATATCAGGAAAAAGTGAACAATGGACATGGCTCAATAATTTATAAAAGAAGAAACATAAATGACTAACTTAACATGACAGAGCATTCAATCTCATTAGCAATTAAATAAATAAAAATAAAACTTGTTTTTGACTAGCATATTGGCAAAAATTAAAATGACCATTTTTCCAGTGTTGGTGAATATGTGGGGATAAAAGTACTTGCCTGCAACTTCTGGGTTCCAACATGGCAATCTGTTAAGATGTCAGATCCCCTCCTCCCCACAGAAGAAGCAAACATCTATTTTATAAACACAAACTCCGAACATCAATGGGATCTACATTTCTTCAGACTGTGGTAGCATATTCCTCCATGAAATGTAGGCAAATCAAGTCAGTCATGATGCAATATCTTGGTTTGGAGAATCCAAGCCACAGGGAAAAACCAAGCTGTGGGGAAGAAAGCAGGGCAGAGACAACATAACCACTGGAATTAAAAGATTGGCAACAGAGCCCACCTGAACTGACTTGCAGTCACTAAGTTGGTGGAGGGTGGCTCTCGTGTGGATATAAAGAGTATGAGAACACCAATAAATAAAGATAAAGCTCCCAAAGGGAGTCTGCATGGGAGGTCACCATTATGGAAAAACCCTGAAGGAAGTCTCCACCCTCTATTACTGCACTGGTGCTGCAGAAGGTGCCCAACTGAAATCCCACCCCCAGGCTTAATGGCAGTTACCACCTACTGCTGGGGCTTCAGATTCTCTGGAGGACTGAGTCTCCCATAAGTGAGGACCCTTCGCCTTCTATGAACTAACTCTGCTCTGTTGGTGGAATTGGAACTGCAACCTTCTTGCTGATCATGGACCAACAACTCTCAGGTAGTTCCAGGTAGACTTTATTGTTCAGTTCTGTTAACTGGGAGAAGTTCTGAATCTCCCATGCAGACACCAACTCCATAGGCTGGCCACTTGGGCATCAACACAGAGTCCACCTTAGAGATTCAACAAATCTGACCAGTGGTGATATTGTAAGAGTAAATAAAATCCAGTGTGCAAACCAAGATGCAGGCATATTCTGCAAAATTCAACATTCTAACGCAAGCATTACTTCAGGGAAGCTTAACCAATAAAAATACAGAATGACAAACATATTGAAGGCACGTAGAAATATATATGATATGATTAATCCAAACGAAACCTCAGGGAAAAGTCTGTATGCAAAAGACTTAAGTAAATTACCTGACAAAGACTTTAGGGCAACAGTGATAACCATATACACTAAAATCAGGAAAACAATGAAGAGAACCATAAAAACCAAAGGGAACCATAAAAAGAGAGAAAAGATATGAGACAGCTCAAAACAGAACACAGGGAGCTAAAGAACACAATAACTGAACTAGAAACTCAACAGAAGGTCTCAACAGTAGGCTGGAAGAAGTCTTCAATAGAATCAGTGTGCTAGAAAATAAGGTAGAGAAATGCACATAAACTAGCAGAGAGAAAAAAAGAATGAAAAGAAGAAAGGCAGCATATGAGACCTATGGAATGACATCAAAAGGAACAATATTTGCAACATTGTTGTCCCAGAAGAATACAGAAAAGGGGGTAGAAACTGTATTTGAAGAAATAATAGCTGAAAATTTTCCTAACCTAAAGAATGAAGCAGGCCTCCAGACACAGTAGGCTCAAAAAGTTCCAAACAAAAGAAACCTGAATAGAGCTAACCAAGACACATCATCATTGGTGTTTTAAAAATACAAGTTAAAGAGAGACTCTTAAAAGAATATGTAGAAAAATGAATCACATCAAAGGAGTCACCATAAGATTGTCAGAGGATTTCACAGCTGAAATTTTATAGTTCGGAAGGGAAAGGCATGATATATTCAAAGTGCTGAAAGAAAAAGACTTCAAACAAAGGATTCTCTACTCTGCTAGATTAATCTGTAAGAATTAAATGAATGATGAAAAATCCTTGCAGATAAGAAAAAGTTAAAGAAATTCAACATCACAGAACCAGCTTTATAAAAAATATTAAAGGAAACCCTATGAAGTGTAAAGAAACCTTACTGAAAAGCAGCAAGATAGCAAAATATAAAAAGTAAGGAGGAGGCAAGGAGAATAAAAATGTGGATGGTTATAGTGAGTTTGGGACTAATTTTCTTTCAAATAAAAGGAAATAAATAGCAACTCATTAATGTAAATCTGGGGCAACCTAAAATCACCTCTCCAGGGAATGAGCAAAGGAGAAAACAAGAAGGAAATACAATCACAACATAATTGCACTCAACTTGCCTAAGAAGATAGAGAAGAACAAAAGACTGACTGCAACAACACCCAGAAAACAATTAACAAAATGGCAATAAATAATTACATATTAACAATTACCTTACATGTTAATCAGCTGAACTCAACAATCAAGACAAAGAGTGACCTACTGAATGGAAAAATAAACCACACTTTTGGTACATTCAGGAGACTCATCTTCATTCAAAAGATAAACATAGGCTTAAAGTCAATAATTTGAAGACAATCTTACAGTTGAATGGTAACCAAAAAAATCAAGTATGGTTATACTTATATTAGAATAAATAGACTTCTAACTAAAAAGGATAACAAATGAACATGGAATTTATAAAATAAATAAGGCATCAATTCAGCAAGGAGACATATATCTTCTTAATACACACGTACCAAATTAAGACGCATCAAAATGCATACAGCAGTTATAACAGAACTGAAGAGAAACTTCAAGAGCAACACAATGATAGTAGGAGATTTAACCACTCCTCTTAAAACAAAAGGGCAGAAAATTAACAAAAAAGCAACAGCTTTAAATGAAAACTTTGAACAGATGGGTCTAATAGATACACACGAAATGCCTCATCCAAAGACTATAGAATTCACACTCGTGTCAAGTGTGCATGGAACGATCTTAAGGAGAGACCATATGTTGGGACGCAAAACATGTCTCAACACATTTTCAAAGACTGAAATCATACCAAGCATTTTCTTTGATCACAATGGCTTAAAACTAGAAATAAATGCCAAAAGAGACTCCAAAATATTTGGAAACTGAACTGTATGATTCTGAATAACGACTCTTGGTTAAAATAGGAAATCAAAGAAGAATTTATAAAGTATTTGCAGACAAATGAGAATGAACACATGAGCAACTGGATTTTATGGGATGCAGCAAAAAATACTAAGAAGGAAATTCATTGCAATCATCCAGATCTGCTTCAAGAAACAAGTAAAATTGCAAATAAACAATGTACCCCTACATCTAAAGAAATTATAAAAAGAAAAATAGAAGCCAGAAATCAAAATAATGAAAATAATAAAAATTCGAGCAGAAATAAATGAAATAAAAAAACAAAAGATAATCAAAAGATTAATAAAACTAAAAGTTGATTCTTTGAAAAAATAAATAAGAATAACAAAACATTGGCTAGACTCAGGACAAAAAAAAATAGAGCCTACCACGAAGAACTCTATGCCAACAAAATGGACAACCTCCAGGACATGAATAGATTTTTAGAAATATACAGTCTACCAAGACTGAATCAGGAAGAACTGGAAATCCTGAACAAAAATAATTGACGAGGTAATCAAAAGTCTCCCTAAAAATAAAAACTTGGGACTAGACAACTGCACTAGTGAGTTTCCCCAAAACTTCAGAGATGTTTTAATACCTATTCTTGAAACTCTCCCAAGAAATTGAAGAAAAGAGAATGATTCTAAATCCTTTCTATGAGGTTAATATCAAACAGCTACAAAAAGCTGATAGACATTACCAAGAAAGAAAATTAGAGACCAGAATTTCTAAGGAACATAGATGCAAAAGTTCTCAACAAAATATTAGAAGATTGGATCCATAAAAACAATAATTCAGCATAGTAAATCTATTAATGTAATTACCACATCAACAAGAACAAGGAAATAATGACATAATCATACCAATAGATCAGAAAAAGTTTCTGACAAGATTCAAAACCCATTTATAGTAAAAACTCTACATACAATGGAAATACAAGGATGCAGAGAGGATGGCAACCTGGTAGGGATGAAATTTAGATCATCCCCACAGAGTAAAACAAAGAATTCACCTGTTCTCCAGCAGCAAATACTGAGTGAGAAGTAGGTGCAAGAAGCAATAGAGATGCAGGAAACTTTGCAACAACAAAGGGTAGGCAAATTGTCCAGATTCAAAGTTGCACCCCAGATTCAGGACTCAGGATTCGGGAGGCAGCAGAGGGGGTGGAACCAGGGGAAGAAACATGACTCCTGAGAAGCACTCCAAAAGTTGCAAAGAGTCTACCCAGTGGGACTTGAATGCAGATGTGGGGGAGACAGTCTTGGCACAGGGCAGAAAAAGAACGAATGCTCCGAGGTTTCAGCTGGAGCCTGCACAGTGAAATTACTCTGGGCACCACAATAACGAGAAAGTAGCTAGGGGAATTCCCCATCATCACTCTCCCACCACCAAATTGCCCTAGAGTCTCAGGATCTACCCACTGCATATCCTACCCTCTGGATATCAAGCTGGATGGATATATCTGCACCTGGGATTAAAGGAAGAAGGTAGTTTCCTAAAAGGGACAAATCCTCAAAGCTACACACCAGAGCAACCTTGTGGGTGGAGGTAGAAATGCAGCCTAATTCCAGTTGTGGACCAACAACAGTGATCACCCTAGACAGCACCATCACTGCAGGAAAACTGTACTCATATAAACAGAGACAGAATGTCAAACAGAGAAAAGACACAGAGAAACATACACAAACTGATGGGTACAAACAAAAGCTCAGGAAAAAAATCTGAGTACAGTAGATGCATAGATCATTTAGGGTAACAGTGAGAAATATATGTATGAAAATCAAGAAAAACAATAGAGTAAATAAAAGAGAACAACAAAAAAGAGAAAGAAGAAATAAAGCAAGAAATAAAGTTAATGCAGTATATGATAGCTGAACTAGAGACCTCCATGGAGGGACTCAAGAATAGGATTGATGAAATCTCCAATAGAATCAGTGAGTTAGAAGAAAGGGCAGATAAATTCACTCAAACATACAAGCAAGGAGATAAAGAATGCAAAGAAATGAAAACAGCATTAGAGACCTATGGGATAGTATCAAAAGGAACAACATTTGCACCATAGTGGCCCCAGAAGAAGAAGGGAGGAAAATGGGGGCAGAAACTATATTTTAAGAAATAATTGCTGACAACTCCCCTAACCTGAAAAATTAAGCAGGCCTCCAGAAGCAGGAAGCTCAAAGAATTCATAATAGACCAAACCCAAACATACCTAACCCAGACACACTGCCATTAAAAGGTCAAAAATACAAGATAAAGGTAAAATCTAAAGAGAAGCTGGAGAAAAATGAGTATCATACAAAGGACTCCCCATAAGATTGTCAATGGATTTCTTTACTGAAACTCTACAGGCCAGAAGAGAATGGCATGATATATTCAAAGTGCTAAAAAAATGAATTTTCAACATAGAATATTATACCCTGTGTGATTATCATTCAGAACTGAAGAAATGATTTAAGAAAAACCTTTTCCATAAGCAAAATTTAAAGTAATTTATCACCACAAAACCAGCTCTATAAATATTGAAGGATATTCTATAAAGTATAAAGAAATGCTACTTGAAAATAATAAAACATCAAATATAAAAAAGGGGAGGAGAAATGAATAAAAATGTGGATAGCTACAATGAGTGCAAGACTAATCTTCTTTCAAATAAAAATAGGAAATAAACATAGAATTGTTAATGCTAACTTCAGGGAAACCTCAAAATATATCTCCAGAGAACAAACACAGCTGAAAAAATGGGAATACAATCAAACATAACTACACCCAACTAACCTAAGAAGAGAAAAGAACAAAGGCATTGTCTGGAACAGAGAGAAGACATTAAAAATGACAATAAAAAGCTAAGTATCAATAATCAACCTAAAGTTTAAAGAACTGAACTCACTAGTCAAATGATGCAAAATGACTGAATGCATTAGAAAACAACCCAAACTTCTGTGGCATTTAGGAAACTCCCCTTCTTTCATAATATAGACAAAGGCTCAAAATCAATGGTTGGAAGACAATCTTACAGTTGAATGGCAACCACAAAAAAATGGAAACTACTATACTTAAATTGGATAAAATAGACTTCCAACTAAAGAGCATAACAAAAGACAGAGACAGACATTATATAATCATTAAAGGGTCAGTTCATCAAGAAGATATAACACTTATTAACATATTTGCCTTGAATGAAGGAGTATCAAAATATATTAAGCAAGTATTATTAGAACTAACAAGAGATACCAACAGCAACACAATAATAGTAGGAGACTTCAACACACCACATACAACAATGAACAGATCAACAAGACAGGACATTAATGGAAACATGCACCTTAAATGACTAATTTAAACAGTTAGATCTAATAGAAATATACTGAACACTTCATATAATGACTACAGATTTCACTTTCTTCTCAAGTACACATGAAACATTCTCAATGATAGATCACATGCTGCATTACAAAGCATGTCTCAACAAATTTACAAAGATTTAAATCATACCAAGTATCTTCTCTGACCACAACAAATCAAAAACAGAAACCAATCATAAAAAAAGCTGGAACATCCAAATTAATTGGAAACTAAACAATATGCTTCTTAATGGCTCTTGGGTAAATGAGGAAATCAAAGAGGAACTTAAATACTTAGAAACAAATGAGAATGAAGACACAAGTTTCCAGAATCTATGGGATGCAGCAAAAGCAGTACTAAAAGGGAAGTTCATCACAATACTGGCCTACCTCAAGAAACAAACACAAAAAAATTGCAAAAAAACAACCTAACCTGATATTTAAAACTGCTAAAGAAAAATTAAAGCTAAAAATTATTAGAACAGAAATAAGAAAATAATCAAGCAGAAATAAATGAAATAGAAAACAGAAAGACAACCCAGAAGACCAGTGAAACCAACAGTTGATTCCTTGAAAAATAAACAAAATTAACAAACCATTGGTTAGACTCATAAAGAAAAAGAGAGAAAACTCTCATAACTAAAGTCAGAAATGAAAGGGGAGAGGTTACAACAGACTACAGAAACACAAAACAGCATAAGGGACTACTATGAACAGCTCTAGCCAACAAAGCAGACAACCTGGAGGACATGGACAGATATCTAAACGAATACAGTACCAAGATTGAACCAGGAAGAACTGGAAAACCTGAACAGAACAATCACAAGCAAAGACATTGAAAAGGCAATCAAAAGTCTCTTGAAAAATGAAAGTCCAGGACCAGATGGCTTTCATGATGATTTTTACCAAACATTCAGAGAAGAATTAATACCTATTCTTCTCAAACTCTTCGAAAATATTAAATAACAGGGATCACTCCTAAATACTTTTTATAAGGGCAACATCATACTGATACCAAAAGGTGTCACCAAGAAAGAAAATTGCAGACCAATATCTTTAATTAACATATACACAAAATTCTCCACAAAATATTAGCACACCGAATCAAGCAAGGCATCAAAAAGATCATCCACCATGACCAAGTGGGATTTATCCCAGGCATACAAGGTTGGTTCAAGACACGAAAATTTATTAAGTTAATACACCATATCAAAAAGAGCAAGGAAAAAAGACATGATCATACCAATAGACACAGAGAAAGCTTCTGACAAGATTCAACACCCATTTATGACTTTTTAAAAAAGCCCTCCATAAAATGGGGATAGTAGGTACATACCTCAATAATAAAGGCCATGTATGATAACCACACAAATAACAATATATTAAATGATGAAAAAGGAAAAACATATATTCCAAGGTCAGGAACAGACGAAGCTTTCCAATGTAGCCACTGCTATTTAACATTGTACTGGAGGTCATAGCCAGAGCAATTAGGCCAGAAAAGGAAATAAAAGAAATTCATATTGGAAAGAATGAAGTTAAACTATTGGCATTTACATATGACATGTTTATATATATTGAAAACCCTAAAAACTCTGTCAAATAGCTATTAGAACTCATCAGTGAATACAATAAAATGGCAGGCTACAAAATCAATGCAGAAAAATCTGTTGCATTTTATATGCATACAAAATGCTAGAAGAAAATGAAATCAAGAAAATTATTCCATTTAACATAGAAGTAAAAATAACCAAATATCCTGAAACATACTTAACGAAAGAGGTAAAAGACCTGTACAATGAAAACTAAAAGCTCTTTTCCAAAAAGAAATACAGGAAGATACAAAGACATAGAAAGATATATACCTTGTTCATGGTTGGGAAAAATCAACATCATTAAAATGGTCATATTACCTAAAGCAATATTCAGATTTAATGCAATCTCCATTAAAATACCACACTTTTATGTCCAGGAAAGAGTACAAAAATATTAAAATTTATATGGAACAACAAAAGACCCTGAATAGTCAAAGCAATTATTAGAAAACATAACAAATCTGGAGGGATAACACTACCAGACATTGAGCTATACTACAAATCAATAGTGATCCGAACAGTAAAGTACTGTAATAATAACAGAGACACAGATTAGTGGAATAGAACTAAATCATTAGAAACCAACCAATCATATACTGTCACATAATCTATGACAAAGGAGCCAAAACCATATGAGGCAGAAAGGAAAGTCTCTTCAATAAATGGCATTAGGGAAACTGATAAGTCACATGCCAAAAATGAAGTTAGACCACTTTCTAACACCATTCACAAAAAATAACTCAAAATGGTCAAGAGACATGGATATAAAACCAGAAACCATTAAATTCTTGGAAGACAACACAGAAAAGACATTCCATGATATCAGTCTTAGAAAGGTCTTTGGGTTCTTGACTCCAGCATCAAAGGAAACAAATAGAAAAATAAACAAATAGGGCAACATCAAACTAAAAAGCTTCTTCACAGTGAAAGAAAACATCCCCAAACTAAAAGATAATCTACTAAATGGGAAAAGATAATCCAGTCAAAAATGCAAAGAGGAATTTGAGAAACACTTTTCTAAAGAGCATCTAGAGATGACCAATAAGCACATGAAAAGATGTTTTTATGGGCTGGCTATCAGGAAAATGCAAATCAAAACTACAATGAGATATCACATTACACCTGAGAGACTGGTCACTATCCAAAAATCTGGAAACAGCAAATGTTGTTGAGGGTATGGAGAAAAAGGAACATTTTTACACTGTTGGTGGGAGTGCAAATTGATGCAATCCCTATGGAAAACAGTATACACAATGGAATACTGCACAACCATTAGGAGAGATGAAATCCTGTCATTTGACTCAACATGTATGGAATTGTAGAGGATTATGCTAAGTGAAATAAGCCAAAACAGAAAGATAGATACCAGATGATCTCAATCACAGGTGGAATGTGAATATACAAAAATGAAGAAACTGGTGAAACAAAACCAACCCTTGGACACTTGCCATACAACTGAGGTTACCGATAGGGAATGCTGCAGGTGGTGGGGGAGACAAGTGATGGTGGAGCCCACCGCACAATGGTGAAAATCACTTGGTGATTCAGTGGAGGCCAGCGTGTGTTTACTTGTATCTTAAGAATAGTGAAACAGAACATATGGGGAAAATATACATATGAGTTTATTTTAATGTGTAAAATCAATGTTACTACAATAATTCTTTTAAAATGGGTTCATACCTTAATATAATGAAGAACATATAAAATAAACCCACAGTCAACATCACGCCCATCGGTGGAAAATTCAGTGTGGTTTCTCTAAGGTCAGAAACATGGCAAGGCTGTTTGCTTTCATAATTGTTATTTAACATCATATTGGAGGTCTTAGAACAATTAGGGAAGAAGAAATAAAAGAAATCTAAATAAGAAAGGAGGAAGTGAAACTATCATTATTGGCCAATAACATGACTATGCATGTCAAAAATCCAAAAATATCTGTTAAAAACTACTAGAATTAATCAATGAATACAATAAAGTGGCAGGCTTCAAAAATCAATGCACAAAAATCCATTTTTATATGCCAGTAATATAATGGAAGAGAACAAAATCAAGCAAACTAACTCACTTACAATGGAAGCAAAAATAATAAAATACCTTGGAATATACTTAACAAAGCAGGTGAAAGACCTGTACAATGAAAACTATGTCTTTCTTAAAAGAAATAGAGGAAGACAAAAAAAGATGGAAAGACATCCCCTGCTCCTGGTTTGGAAGAATCAACATGGTTATAATGACCATCTTTTGATTTTAAAAGAAGCATCTTCATTTTATGTCCATTTAGTTGTTTATACTGGTTGTTTCCACCTGGTCCTGGGACTCAAACCCAGTCATATGTGACTTGTGTCCTTCAGAGGCAATTGATTTAAATGCTGCTCCACCTGGGCACACCTAAAATGCTCATCTTACCTAAAGCAATATACAGGTTTAATACAATCCCCATCAAAATTCCATGTGTACATTTCAAAGAAGTAGAATAATATATTTTTAATTTCTATGGTAGAGCAAAAGACCCCAAATAGCTAAAGCAATGATGACAAAAAAGAACAAAATGGGAGGTATTACACTGCCAGATATTGAGCTATACTATAAAGACATAATTATAAAAGATGTATGACATTAGAATAATATCAGAGACACAGATTAGTGGAATAGAACTGATTCATCAGAAATTGACTCACACGTATATGTCATTTATGACAAAGGAGCCAGAGTATACGATGGAGAAAGGGAAGTCTCTTCAGTAAGTGGTATTGGACAAACTTTATAGCCACATGCAAAAGAATGAAGGTAGATTACGCTCTAACATCATACACAAAAATTTGTTAAAAATGGATTAGAAACTTGAACATATAACTGGAAACGATATGATTCTTGGAGACATTATAGGAATGGCTTTCTATGACATCAAGAGAGGTCCTAAGGAATTCACTTCCAGCATCAAGGGAAACAAAAGTAAACAAGTAGCTATATCAAACTTAAAAACCTCAGCACATCATAAGAAATTATTACCAAAAAGAAAAAGACAATCTACTGTGTGGGAGAAGATATTTATTTGCATTCCACGTTTCTGAAAAGCACTGACTACTCAAAATATACAAAGAACTCATAAAATTCAATAACAGAAAAACAGGCAATCCAATCAAAAACGGGAAGAGAAATTGGAGGGACATTTTTGTGAAGAGGACATGCAGATGGCCAGCAGGTACATGAAAAGCTGTTCGTACTCACTGGCTATCAAAGAATTGCAAATCAAAACAATGTGATATCAACTTATACATGAGAATTGGCTGTTATCCAAAAGTCTGGAAAAAGCGAATGTTGGCCGGGATGTGGAGAAAAGGGAACCCTTTTACACTGTTGGTAGGAGTGCAAATTGTTTTAACTCCTATGAAAAACAGTATGGAGATTCCTCAAAAAATTGAATATGGAAATACAATACAATCTCACCATCCAACTCTGGGTATTTATGCAAAAGACACAAAAACACTAATTTAAAGAGATTTATGCACCCCCATGCTTTTTGCAGCCTTATTCACAATAACTAAGAACTGGAAACTACCTAAGTGCTCAACACCAGAAGAATGGAAGATAATATATATGTATACACAGACACATACACACACACACAGTGGAATACTAAAAGTCCTTAGAAGAGATGAAACCCTGTCATTTGAATCAATGTGGATGCATCTAGAGGGGATTATGCTAAGTGCAATAAACCAAAAGAAGAAAGAGATACCAGATGATCTCACTCATAGGTAGAATATGAATAGATATAACAAAACAAAAGACAAAACAAAATCACCTCTTTAACACTGGCATTATAACTGAGGTTTCCAATTGAGAATGGAGTGCAGGGGCAAGTAGTGGCAGGGCCCACTGGACGATGATGAAGGACTCTCAATTTCTTGTTGGCAGGTAAGGTATGTTGAATTCCATCTGAGGATGGGGAAACTGTATATGGGAAACATGAGTTTATTTTAATTTGTAAAACAAAGTTGCTGCAATAAAATACTTAAAAAGAACACCTACAATCCTAAATTTTTAAAAGTAGCAATCAATGAAAAGTTTACAGAAAAGTAATAAATGCAATGGCTCTTATACACTAAGAAAAAAATCAACCTATCTGTAAACAGATTGAATCCAGTGCTCAAAAGGCATAGAGTGGCTAAATGGATTATAAATCATTGCCCAACTTGCCTGTAGGAAATTTATCTAGATTTGAAAGATAAGAATAAACTCAAAGTCAATGATCAGAAGACATACTTATATCAAATAAAATAGATTTCCAACTAAAGAAGGCAACAAAAGATAGGAATCGACACTATATAATGATTATGGGGTCAATTCATCAAGCAGACATCACTCTTATAAATATGTATTTATATATGCACCAAACGAAGGAGCATTAATATAGAAAAAGCAATTATTAACAAAACTGCAGAGGAACATGGAGAGTAATACAATAATAGCAAACTTTAACACCCCGCTTATAATAATGGACAGATTTATAGGGTAGAAAATTAACAGAAAATCAAAAGCTTTAAATGACAAATTAGAACAGATAGGTTTAAAAGACATCTGCTAAACACTTAATCCAATAACGCCAAAATACGCCCTTTTCTCAAGAAATCATGGATAGTTCTTAAGGATAAACAACATGTTGTGATACAATACATGTCTCCACAAATTTATAAAGATTGAAATCTTACCAAGCATATTCTCTGATCACAATGTCATAAAATATTTTAGTTAAAGTTATTGAATTCCAAAATACTTGGAGACTAAAAACATGTTTATGAATGAATCTTGAGTAAAAAATGAAATCAAAGGACAAATTAAAATGTACTTGGAGACAAATAAGCATGAAGACATGAGCTGTCACATGTACATGATGCAGCAAAAGCAGTACTAAGAGGGAAGTTTATGACAATTCAAACCTACTTCAAAGAAAAAGAAAAATATAACCAATTGATCTAACAGTACCTTTAAAGAAACTAGAGAAAGGAAAAACTGAAGCCAAAAATCAATAGAAACAAGGAACTATGCTACCACTTAAAATTGGGGAATAACTTTATATTAGTTGACATGCAAAGGCTGCTCATGAAACACTGTTAGGTGAAAAAGCAGATTATAATCCAGCATGTAGACAGTAGAGTTTATATTATGGTGTGTGTGTGTGTAGGTGTGTGTGTGTGCACATGTATGTGTGTGAGATATCCTGGAGTACATTAATAAACTATAGTTTCTAGAGGAAGTTCCTCACTATATACAGTGGAGTCTTCCAGATTTCAGCTTTAAGCACGACATTTTAACAGGCACAAAGAGAAATAAAAAAATAGTCTTTCCAGAGGAAGTAGGCAAACTAGAACAGAATAAACACAATTCAAATAGTTGAAGAAGTTGGATGCAGAGAGGAGAAAATGTTTTGTGAAAACAATTTTAGCTTTTTGTAAAAAAAAGAAAACAAAACCTGTCACAATCCCTGGGTTATCTTGTGATATGGTAAGCTGTCTAGTTAGAGATGAGGAGTGAGTTTCTACCACTGAGGTATGTAAGAAGAGTTAGTTAGCTCCCTTCTAGTATTTGAGAGTCTTAGACTTGAGAAATGTGAAACTGCCCTGCCTGTTGGGGCTGATGGAAAAGGCAAAGGCAGGGGCCCAATAATAGCCCCTTGATCAAGGATGATTATGGCATTAGTTTCCTAGTCACTAGTGGGCATGACCACGGAGAAGGGATGATTATGGGCAAGATTGCTAGTTACTTGTATATATGACCAAACGCTCTGGTTTGCCTGGTATTTTCTGACTTTAAAACTGAAAGTCCCACATATTCGCAAACTCGAATGGTTTGTCACTCCATACTGGGTGACTAAAAGTATTTAAACATTAATATATTTGAGTACTAATTGGGACTACCACTTCTTTCTCAGCTGTCTCTTTTGTAAAGCAGAGATAGCTTTTAAATGCTTGTTTGCCTCTCTCACTCACTCCTGTAAAATGGAATGTTAGTGAAAGGACTCAGTGATCTGTAAAGTACTGCACACTACTAGATGGAATGTTATAAATAACAAGCAGTACCTCCCAGACTGAAAAGGTCACGGGATTCTTGCCAGTTAACTCTATAATGGTCATTGTGACATTAGGCTGGTTTTCATTTATCCTTATCTTCTCTTCCCTAGATTCCTTTATTTACCTCTTCCCCCAACATTTAAAAAATCCTAGGTTATCAGAGATTGTAAGGACCACTGACACCTTTCAGTCTTATCTTAGTATAAGACAGAGATGGAAGTCTAGGTAGGTAAAATAAATGATCCAAGATCATATGGTTCATCAGTGGCAAAACTGGAACTCAAACTCAGCACATTCAATGCCCAGTTACATAATTATCTAACCATTCCCCTGACTTCCATAAGCCCACATATCCTGGGCAAGTTTCTTGTTGATGAGGAGGGAATGCAAGTCATTTAATTTCTCTTACAAACACTGAAAACAAAGAGAAAAGGAAGTAACAAACTGGAATTTCAGGGCAGGGAAATCAGATTCAGTGGCTATGGTCATGAAGGATGTCTCAGATGAGGTGAGCTAAGAACAGGATAAAAGTAGTAGTTCTTCAATAAACAGGGTGTATGTGTGTGGGGTATGGGGGATGGATGATAAGCCTGGAGGGAAAAGCCATTCTAGTCAGTAGGAACAGTATACGCAATGACTCAGAGAAAATCTGATTTTTCAGTCCAGTCTAATGATTGAATGTGTCTTTTCTTTTTCTACAATGAAAATTGCGTGACAGATTATGTCTCCCTTTCTACATGGACTCCAGGATACTCAGAATCAAATTACAGCTCAATTTGTGAAAACTATAATAACTTCCATGTCTTTGCTCTTTTTTTTCAATCTTTTGCTCCTATCTTACCCTTATCAATAGGGTTCCTCAGTTTTGACTTCCTGAATTAAAATTTTTATTACTTTACTTTTAAAATTGCATTGCATTTCTGTGGGGACTTACCTCATATAATTTGTGGAATGAGTTGTTGAGAGATGGAAAATTTGAGAATTGTTTGCCTAAACTATTATTACTTTCAAACTGTGTTCTATACCCTACATCATATCTCATCACCTACAATCTATCTCTTTTAGACCTGCAACAATATCTTTTCTAAAAGCAAAATATGATCAAGTCAGTCACTCTCCTGCTTTAAAACTATCAGGAGTTTCTGATTGTCCTGAGGATAATATTAAAGACAAGAAGCTTTGTGAAGTCACTACTTCTTTATTTGTACTATTTGGTAACAATATGACAGTAGCTCCCCTTATCTACCAGGGACGCATTCCAAGATCCTCAGCAGAGCCTGAAACTGCAGATAGTACCAAGTTATATATATACATAATTTTTCCCTATATAAAAACCTATGATAAAGATTAATTTATAAATTAGGCACAATAACATATTAATAATAAATAAAAATACAATAGGACAATTATAACAATATACTATAATAAAAGTTATGTGAATGAACACTCTCCCTTTTCCTCTCTCTCTTATTGTACATAATATTTTGGACCATGGTTGACAAAATGGTAGATAAAGGGAGACTATATACCAAACACTGTGCTAATCATGGCATTCAATAGTGATTAAAAAACTGATACAAATCCTGCTCTCATGGAACTTTTAGTCTACTTGGAGAGACAGACATTAATCAACTCTAGACTCACATAAATATATTCTTATAAACTCTGGTACATTCTCTGGAAGAAAGGTGGCTAGTTCTCTGAGGACATTTAACAAGGAACCTGGCTAAATTTTAGAAAGTGCCACAAGGTATCATAGTTTATCTAAAAGAAGGATGGTTTTCTATTAACCAAGTTAATTGTGGGAGTGGGGAACCACATGACTCCTGCAGAATAAATTGTTTGCAAAGATCTTTGAAGGGGATGGATTGGAGAAAGCATGATACATTTTATAAACAGAAAAGTATATCAGTGTGGCTGGGATGCAAACAGGAATAGCGAGAGTTAGTTGAGAGGCTGGAGAGGTAGGCAGGAGCCAGACCACAAAAGGCTTTTAAAGAACGTCACAGATTCTGTTCTTCATCATAAGAGCAAAGGAAAGAAGCCATTCAAGGCTTTCAAGCTGAAGAGTGACACAATCAGATATGCATATTGAAAAGGTTTCCTCTGCTTTGTATAGAATAGATTGGAAGAAAGCCAGAAAGGATGTGGGCTGATTAGTTAGGAACCTGCAGCAGTTTTCTCTCCGATTTCCTGGGACCAGAGTAGTGACAAGTAGATGGAGATGGAGAGAATTGGGCAGATTTGAGAGAGCTATTTAGGAGGCCCACTGATAAGGTTTGGCAAAGAACTCAAATGGGATAGGGAATAGAAAAAAGAGATGTTAAGGATGACTCAGTTTTTGGAGGACATGTTTTAGAGGAAATATCAGAAGGGTTTTGGGAGTACTGAGTTGGAGGATTCTGTGAAGTAGAGCCTCTTTGCTATATGAACTGGTGCTCCAGTCTCATCAATCTTATTGCAGGTCTCTAAATTTCTGTGATGTTTCTTGCTTTCTTGACTTTGTAGTTCATGTTCCTTCTGCTTGATGTACCACTTTTATTACTCTTCCCCCATCCATCTCCACTTTTCAGGAGGAAATAGTAACTAGAAGAAAAGGTCTAATGTGTGAATATGTAAGGTGTGTGTTTATGTGTGAATATAGATAAAAACAAATGAGTAGCAAAAAGTATAGGTCCTGCATCACAGCATCTGGGGCCATATCCCTCATCTTCAGATCTTTGGGCAAGTTACATAATCTCAATCAGCTTCAACTTCTTCATCTTTAATGTGGAGACAATGCCTATGATTTGAGGTTGTTGTGGGGATTAAATGAGATAATAATAAATATCATGTACTTAACAAGTTGCCTGACACGCAATAAGCATTCAGTAAGTATGGACCATAGCTATTCAT
Source organism: Solenodon paradoxus (assembly GCA_004363575.1). Lineage (NCBI taxonomy): Eukaryota > Metazoa > Chordata > Mammalia > Eulipotyphla > Solenodontidae > Solenodon > Solenodon paradoxus. The sequence goes on from RJWH01008673.1 coordinate 20,361, forward strand.
ATTGAGTGTGTGTGTTTGTGTGTATGGGGGTGGGGGTCATGATCAATGAAGACACCAACCTAAGAAACCAAGTTGCATTTAAAGTAAGAAGATGGAAATGAATGGTGGGGCCTGGTTGTGGACAGAGAGACAGTGTGAATGGCAAAAATCACAGTCTATAAATTGTCAAGTGAGCACTCAAACATAGACCAGGTTACCAAATCCTGTGACCTTTCTACTCAACTTACTGCTCCCTTTCACTAGCAGGAAAATTAAGAAAAAATGGTTGTTAAAAGGCAGGTTATATTATTACTTCATCAGAAGGAAAGTAGAATGTTGAATTTGTATTCTAAGAGAATATATAAGATAGGTCAAATGTATGCGACATGTGTAAGGGAGTGATGGAGGTAAGTGGTAGATAAAAAAATGAAATAATCACTGGGTTTGTTGCCTTGAGAGTTGAATTCCAGCTCTTATATTTACTGCATGTGTGGCCTTGGACAAGGCTCGTACCTTCTCCCCATAGCAGGGCAAAGCATCTTGCCACAGCAAGGAGTAAATAAGACATAATATGTAGAGAAATAGACCATCACCATCACTAGCCAAAAATAACATACTAGCAAGCTCCTCGCATTGCACATGGTACAGTGTAGGGGCCCCAGTAAAGTTTCTTGGATGAAAAATCATCATCTGTATGCTAACATTGGGCTCATGTGGATAATACGGGATGAATTCTCCATCTCAGTGTCAGCTTACTAGCAACCCCAATTCCTTCTGCAAACTTAATTCCTCCTTATCATGTAGTATAATATTTTCATAGGTTATGGTTATTAAGATGTGGACACCATTGGTAAGAGCATTCTCCTTTTATTCTGTTTATGGCAGGGAGGTAGACAACAAAGAAGTAAATACATTACTGCAATCACAGTAAGAGCTATGGAGGAAACACCTATGAATTTGAGAATGAAGGATTTGTTTACAGAGGTGGAGGGCATTCTGTTTTAGAAATAATGGATGAGGAAAAGAGTTATTTTTAAGCTGAGACCTAAAGGAAGGAAGGAACCAGTCATACAAATAGTAAGTGGAAGAATGCTCTGGAAAGAGTATACCAAGTAGAAAGAACAACATCTATAAAGATTCCAAAATGAGAAAAGGTACCCCACTGAATAGGAAGTGAAAGTAGTTCAAGTCTTGATAAAGGGATGGAAGAGCTCATGTAGAAGAAGAACACTGCAGAAATAGATGAGATGATAAATAAATGTGATGAGGTGAAGGTGCTTCATTACCTCCAGCTCCATCATCTGTACAGTCTATGAGGTTAAAGCTTTTAGAATGGGAAGCAGCCCTCTAGATAAGCAGTCAACCCTATGAATCCTAGAAGATGAGACAACCAGAATGTAGAGCACCAAAAGTCTGGTTCACTTGCAGCTCAGTGACACAGCCAGCCAGCGTGGATCCAGACAAAAGTCATTGCCCAGGAAGTCAGGATGATCTCATCTCTATGGAAAGCATCAGCAATCAGTAGACCTGAAGCTGGACAAGTTTCTGGGCAATGAAAGGAGAGAATGCAAGTCACACCTTTTGATTTTAGAAGATTTTATTGGGGATCTGAAGCCCACGTTGCAGGAGGAACAAGACTTTTCCAGTTTCCAGTTCAGCTGTTGGACAAGTGAAATCCACATTTTTCCTGGGTCTTGAACACTGCCCTGAGTCATGGTGGGTACTCTGATTTGCTCTCTTTAGAGAGACCCACCAGCTTACCCCTGTATCTTTATTACCATCCCAAAGAACCACTCAACTTCTATTCTCAGGAGATATTTCCAAAGCAATAGGACTATAGGATCATTCCTGTTTTGTTTTGACTAATTTGCTTTATCCTTTTCTTCTTGAGTCTGAAGTCCCAACAGAAAAAAAACATTGGCTTGGGATCAAGAGTGCTAGTTTTTTTCCTGACCAATTCCAATTGGTTCTCTTGGCTTTAGTTCCTTGCATATAAATGGGATCATGAAGCCTAGTTGTTAAATTGTGATATTCTAGCATTCTGATTCTTATTTTCATTCTTTCACAAGGATATGGTAGAGGTGGGATCAAGCTAACTTTAGGATTCAGAGTTTCAAGACAGGGTGCTCAATTTCTCTTTTCTGCAAAATATTCTAACATTCAGAATAATTGGCAGGATGTCTTTGGGCCCAATAATTTGGCAGCACATTTGAAGCTTTGTTGATCCGACGAAAATAGAGTCAAAACCCTTGACCCTCAATCCCAAAACCTTTGCGAAACGGAGGCTGAGGAACTTGGGGAGTTGTATGTGTGTGAGGGGAAATTAAAAACTCCTCCTCCGCTCCCTTGTGACCATCTTCAGATGTGCTCTCATCTTCATGTACACACATGGCTGAATTAAATATAAGCAAATTGCCTTTACTTGAGTAGGAAGAAAGGGAAGGACCCTCAAAATATAGCTAGCACTGTTTGAGATATACCTTTCTTAGGTAAAATTTGTTAGAATGATTGCTGGTCTGAGACTAGGGGTTAAAGAATGAGAAAAATGTTTCAGCAAGATGACTAGTGGGAGAAGGGGATACTACATATCAGCAACTTGGAAATATATCAGGTGCATCAGCATACATACATGCAAATGGACACTTAAACAGTCAAGCATGGGAGCATATAGACAACACATATGTGGTCACACAGTGGCACATCTGGGCCCAGGAAGATCCAGGAATCTATATTCCACCCACAATGTGCATAGTTATGATTACTCTTTTTCCATATGCAATCATTTTCTGGTTTTCAAAGATGCTTCTCATGTTCAACCTTATATATCCTCAATGTCCTGACAGCAATCCTGGGAGGTATCAATTATTATAATTTTTACAACTGAGGAAACAGGTTTAGAGTTGGTTTGCTTAAACTTATCAAACTAATGAATGGCAAAACTAAGACTAAATCCAGGGTTCCAAACTCAACATTCTTTATACTATTTCATGATGCATTCCAAGTGACACTTTCTCTCATATACATATAAAATAATCATGCAGTAATTGTGCTCCATATAAAAATGCATATTCATATGAATAAAGCATATACACCTCCAGCCACCAGCAGAAGGTATCGTACAGCACTGAGGCCTCAGTAACTGGGCTAGGGGTCTGCTTAAGCCCCTTAGGCCTGCTCTCTTCTGTTTCTTGTCCATTCAACTATCAGAGCATTTCAAACAGGAGAGCATTTCAAACAGGAGTTTTCTATGCTGGGGCAATTTTTTCAATTGACCTTGCTGAGATGAAGCCTTTGATCTTCATACTTCAATATTTAGGATGTGAAAAGAAAACACCATTTCCTTAATATACTTTTGTTTTTCTCACCCACCAGGCAGTGAGCTCTGTGAGAATAGGGGCTTCTGTCTTTTCATTTTCACATCCCTGGAGCCTAGTACAATGCCCTGTGTATAGTGTACATACACAAACAATTTCTGAATGAGTAAAATGAATGGTTGCATGAATAATGAAGACTTAATTTAAAGTCCTTACTTGTGTGACCACATTCAAGTGACCTTACTTCATTTTAATCTAATTTACCTTATCTGTCAAATAAGAATTGATACCTATTCTGTCTCCCTAAGCTGTTTGTAAGAAGTGAATTAGACAATGATTTCAAAGTGACCTTGTTTTCACTTGAGGTTTTTTAACATGGATTTCACAGACTGTGAGAATATAGGAATCTCTTTTGCAACCTCCCACAGTGTGGGGTCTTCCAGCCTTTGCTCGCACATCTTCCAATTATGACTTCAGTATGCATTGAATGACTTCAGTTTTGAACAGAGTTGATATGACTATAAGAAACCTTTTTTTTTTTTTTCTTGTATCTACAGCTTTCTCCTAGCTTTGTCCTTTGAGGCCATATAGAGGCTCTTCTGTTCCTTCTTTCTTAGGTAGCCATTCAGAAGTTCAAAGATATAGACCACACCCTGCTGAATCTTATCAGTCAACAATCTCAGATTCCTCAACTGTTCCAGCAGGTCCTCCACAGCTGACCATTCCCTATATCTATAACCCAATGTGTGTGTCCCTTAAACTGGGGAACCACAGCAGGATACAATCCTTCAATTGGGGTCTGATCAGCAAAAAGGAAAATAAAAGCTGACTATTCTGTTCCTTCTACATTATCCTTTTAGGTTTGAATTAGCTCCTGACAGCCACAGTTCACTGCTAACATTTATGGAGTTTATAATTAAGTAAAACTTCGGAGGCCTTTTTTAAGCCATACTACTACTCAGTCACATTTTCCTTATCTTTTCTTCCTGAGGTTGACTACTTGACTCAAGCATGACCTTTATATTTGCTGTTCTTTTAAGCTTTGCTATCATTTGGGCTTGTCATAATCACATTATATTCCTGACTCTGTTACTAATCTATCTACATTCTTTCCTATATTCTTCTTCTTCGTTTTTTTCTGCCCCCTTTTCTTTTTTCACATCCTACTCATTTTTTTTTCTTTACCATTTTGTATAATCATAAACGAAATTCAGACTTTTTGAAAATCATCTAGTAACATAGAAATAAATGCACAAAGAAAAAAATTCTCCCTTTCTTTTCCAAACCCAGTCCTCTCTCCAGAGATGAACACTGGTATCAGTTTGCTGTATATATTTCCCTTTTCTGAAAACTTACAAACATATGTGTAATAGAAGGATATTTTAATTCATAAATGGTATAATGCTAATATTGTTCCGTGGATTTATAGTCTATCTAAAATCACTTTTCATGGTACTTCATGCTTTTAAAAGGCTAAATATCCTGTTGTTCATAATATAATATATATATAACAGTTACCTAGTGATGAATATCAAGGCTCTTTCTTTTCATTATTATAGCATTGAACTGAATAGCCTTGTAAATGCCTCTTGGTGCACTGTAGAATGTTTCCTTAAGATAAACTGATAGCAGATGTCTCTCTCTCACTCTCTCTCACTAGCGTGGAGAAAAGGAATACTGAGATAGGAATAGGAGGTTCTGTTCTATTGGTATAATCTTCTAACAGGAGAACTTGAGGCAGGGTAAACTTAATAGTAAGTCATTAAAGAATCTGAACATAGAGCAAGTTAATATGCCTGCAGGGTCAGACATGAATATGTGAATCCCTCTCTTCCTTTGGCCTAGCTGAGCAATCTGTCCTGAACTTCAATGATATGCCTAGAAGTGTGCTGGGCTCCTTCTGCGTGGAACAAAAAATGAGAGCAACTACAGCTCAGTCTGGAGTGAAGGAAAAGGGAAAAAAAGCAGCAGGTGACAAGTTTTAAAAAGCACCACTTATTGTTCAAGCTACCAGTCTTATTCACTGATGTGCAGGGGTGGCATGAATCTTAAAAGTGCATCTCCTTCCTTAAGCTAACTTAGTCACAGCTGGGGACTGAGAGATTTTATAGGTCATACTGGTAGAAAGACAGTGGACTTTGGACTCTTTAAGACCTGGGTCTAAATCCCTGCCTCACCATAAACTGTGACTTTTGGTTAAGTCACTTCATCCCTCACAACCTCAATGTCTTTCCTATGTATTAAAAAACACTCTGTCTCCAAAGATTGTTGTGTCAAATAAAATGAAATAACTTCTACACAAAAGACAGCACCACCCCTGACACTTAGCTGCCAGTGATCTTTTATTTTCCCTCAGGGGGAAGCAAAGGTTAAGTTCTGTATGTCCTAAGAAACTATGCTTTTTGCAATAGTGAAATCCAACGGAATAGTATAGAAGGGACACAGAAGAAGGACAAGATATTTGACTTCTGGTCCCAATTCTGACTTGCAAACTTGCTACTGCCTTGCAGCATAACACCAGGTGAACACCCCATTTCCCAATCTCTGTAATAGAGTAAGGTTATATTCAGTTATTATCTGAAAAAGGCAAGACCTCTGCATAAGGAATTAAAATCATATCCAAATGAGTCACTGCTGCTGCTGGCATGGGTCAGAGCCCTCTGGCAAATTTGAGTTGGAGAAGCTCTCTGTGGTCCAGACTTCTCCAATTTCAGCAGCTTCCCTTCTGCAGGTATTTAGATTGAAAAGTTCCTTAAAGGCCACCTATCCAAAGTTTTTCATGCTGTTTTTTTCTTTCCCTCCACCCATTGCATACACATGGCTTGGTCCCAAATACCTGTCCCACTATCAATATAGTGTAAGACTTTTGGATAATTCACTTTACTCTTGAATCTCTCAATGTCCTCATTTCTACCTATTAAAGTTCTTGTGAGGGTAACAGGAGGTTAGATACTAAAATGGGATCCCCATTTCTCAGCACATTAAAGAGTTCATTAACGTATTTTTCTCTTCATTTATACAAATCTCATTTTTTCTTTCCAAGAAGAGGGTAGAGGATTGAACATAGTTAAAAATAAGATTTCTCTACTGCTGCAATTTTCAGTCTGAGTCATGTTGTGCTAAGAGGTACTCTTTCTTTTTGGGAGACAGCAGTATACACTTCTGCCTATTCTCTTATTTGTATAAAGGTCAAGCATTAGGCTACTGTTTCAGGAAAGGAAGCGAAAGAGAAAGTCTTGTAATAGCCTCCAGCTAATGTTTGTCCTCATGTTTCTCTTTGCCACATTTTTCTTCTATGAATGAAGAACAACTTCAGTCTTAATTTCTTTCCCAAACATCATCCAGGACCAATTGTTATGAGTGAATCAAAAGATGCATAATTTAGGTGTAAAGAAGGACTCTCTAATAGTGACAAAAAGAAAAGGCAAAAAAAACAGACCTTAGAAAGTTCTGAGTGATGGGCAATGTTCAACTGCTATCTTCTAATGGATTATGAGAGGGTTGAGATAACTCATTACCCAAAGTATCCCCAGGATTCAGTACAGCTCCCTACTCAGTTTCTCTTTGGTATTGCCTTTTCTGTATAATTATATCCTCTGAAGGAGGGATGTCAATTAGAATGCAGAAGCTTCTGTATTGCAGAGAGCTTAGATCTTGGATGCAAGGTGATTGTAAGTTCAATTTCATTTGTCTCTCGACCTTATGCAATTCCTGCTTGCCATTTCCTTAACACTGACATTCAAACTTGCTGCAGTTACTGCTGTCCCATTCCCTTAGGAATCTTGAACCTTTCCAAATGGACCCTATGTGTGACCCTAAAGCCCAAGTCAAGTCTTCTCCTTTTGGATCATTTACCCCCTGTCTCAGATGTCCCTAGTTTCCTTGGACTCTAACTACAGAATATCCCTGTACTACCCACTGCTTACAGTGGCCCTCACCTCACTTCACTATTTGTTAAATACGTCTGTCCCTTCTTCAATATTCTGAAACCAGCTCTTCTAAGATTCTAATTATCTTAATACCTCTTACTTCCCTTATTCAGGGTAGCCAACATATGTGGAAATATTTAGCCATTATTCTCATGTATTTTCTCTACAGATACTGACATAAATCTCATCATATCTAAACCTAATTGTGAGGATTACTCTGACTACGGGAAGACTGAGCTCTCAATTCACATGGGATCATAGTAGGAAGTAGGATGGTGGCGGCAGGGTTGGGGATCAGAAGTACTGGTCATATAAATAGAAATGGAGTGTTTTACAGAGAGGTAGGAAATAGAGATATGATTCCCTGGTAAACTTGAAGAGTAAGAGAACATATCAGTTGCATCTGCTCTTTTCTGAGACGGGGATAAATGAGATGGGTTTCTTCTAGTTAGAGGGTTTTAAGTCTAATCTTCAAGCAATGTCCAGCTACTTGATTAGAATCACCATAACAAGTCTCTGGTGAAGTAGGATGGGGATACTATTTGCCTGTTTCTAGTCTTCAAAATTTCTTTTTTTCATTAGTATAATAATTAACTGAGCTCTATGTCTTCTCTATTATCCTTTGAATCTATTCTATACATTGATTGCTCAACCTTGGTTAAGTCCTTTCCTTTTTCTGATCCTCAGTTCCCTTGAACTGATTGGTGACTGAACTAAAGTCTCTGATAGCCTATGCTTTCCTGTCATTTCCTACCTTTCTTCTCCCTAAGAGTTTAACCCTATCCTTTTTTCTTGGTCCTCCTTTTTATTAACTTCCTTAGCTTCCCCACTGGTTGAGCCCTCTCCCCCTTGGACTATTGTATTCCTTTCCCTTTTTAATAATGTGTTCAGCTGCTTGATATTCCTTAACAACTCATGTGTGTGTGTG
>RJWH01008674.1:0-28500 GCA_004363575.1 Solenodon paradoxus
ATAGATTATGTTCAAAATCATGTGATTGGGTGAATTACTTAAAGACTTATTATACATAGGAAAAGAGAAGAGGTGCACCCTGCTGACCTAGCAAATAAGCTACCCCATGTAGTACACATACATTCCAAGGGCCCAAGTTCTAGACCTGCAGACAAGGAGAACAACAACCAAGATGAACAACTAAATAAAAGAAACAAATGTTTCTCCCTCCATTCTCTTCCTGCTTGTCTGCTTGCTCACCTTCATTTCTATCTGCACCTTTAAAAAAAAGAAAAGAAAGGAAGAGGTCTGATGTCATGCAAAAACAGGTTACAAAAATAGTGTGCATGAAATCTTTTCTTTTCTTGGGAAAGAAAGTTTTTTCTAGAAAGAAGAATGGAAGGATATGTATACCAAAGTCATCTATGCATGCTACAAATATTAGTGCTTCTTGGTGATTCTCTTTGTTATTATTTCCCTTCTCATTTCCTCTGTTTTCTTGAATCAAAAACGACTGCTTTTATAACTAGAATGTAGAAGAGAGAAATAAATACTATTATGCAAAGAAGGTTTTTATCTAGAGTTGTTCTCCAGTGTCTAAAAGAAAACGTTTTATTTATGTAAACGCCCACACACACTCACCCATATACACATATGCTCACAGAGAAAGCATGTTGAAAAAGAAAAGGTTATTTGAATCAAAGTATATATAATATGATTGGGGCTTGCCATTCAATGTTCCTGCGCTTGTGTAGAGTTCAATTAACACTAATGGTAAAAATGTGCCTGGACAGTAATGAATATGAAGACCTGGGTACAGTCAAACCCAACAGAATTATATCCAACCAGAATAGTTAGGGGCCCTTGGGGCTGAGTCAAAATCACTTCCTTTGGGAAAACAGAATTAATTGAACCCTTGTTCCATTCTCTGGTGACATTCTTTTCCCTAAAGGCCTTTTGTCTTTTTTCTCTCACAGTTCCCATTCAGGAAACAAGGTATCTGCTAGTTCAGCAAGCTACTCTTAAATGTTAATAACTTATTCTTGGCCAATTTTTCACACATAGGAAAGTCTTATCATTTTGAAGTTCAAATACTTCCTGTTTTTTTTGCACATAGAAATACTAAGTTTGTTTTTGCATTCTCTTCCTATCACCATTTTATTATCATAAAGACCCCCTTCCCTTTCCTGGTAGTAACTCAGACAAAGCTAAAGGGGACTTTTCTCACACTTCTTTTGGACGAGGAAAAAAAAAGTCAGTGTTTGGCCTGAGGTCAAACAGAATATTGTAGCTAAGATGTAGGATGGTCGATGCAGTTATGAGTGACCAAAAAAGGAATTGTAATGGAAAGACATTTGCATTTTGAGCTGTAGTATTTGCTGCTGTGAGTGTTAGCACTTTTAAAAGTGTGTACATGCATGGTAAGATTTTTGAGCAGAAAGTAGGAAAATTGGCACAAAAACTTATTTTTGCATATATCTTTCCCTTAAGTAGTAAATATAATCTTGCTGATGATCTGATGTTCTGCTTTACTTCTTCCTCTTTGTCCTAAGAATGCCCTGACCAGGGTCAAAAGTTTCATTAAACAAATAAATGTTATTCCCTCTCTACGTTCCAAAAGTCAGCAGAAGTTCCCTCTGCTATTGTATTAATTTTGGAGATTTTGATCAAAGTTAGAATAACAGAATGTAATTTATATTCACCCATCTCCTGCTCCAATAGACATCACACACACACATACACACACACACACACACACTCGTGACTTTATCTTCTATTATTAATTATGGAGAATAAGTCCCAAGAGGATTCATGCACATTGTTGAATTTAGATCAGAGGCATCAAATTATAAACTCTCTGCGTAAAACCAGACTTAGGAGCTTATATTTAAGCAAAGGTCTTGTGGTTTTATGACTTGAGTGTAAATATTGCATCTAATACTAAGTTAGTAAACATTAGCAAATCACTTAAGCATTTAATGCTAAAGTAGTATAGTACATATTCTGATGATATCCCATATGCTGGGTGATGAAGTAAGGCTGACCTGGATTCACAAGGAGCTGAGTTAGGTCACTTACTGTTTCAGATTCTTTTTCCTTGCTTAGGCATTTGAATAATATCTGCCTTTTCAGGGATGTTGTGAGGATTAAACAAGAACATGTTTATAATATGTCCAGGACCACCGTTAGGGACATATGATGTATTAAAATGCTGTTATTGTTTTTCCCCAACTTCCTTGCAGTACAAGTATTCTCTTATGTGATAGCTAGGGGGTCTTTACTAAGTCAAGCCTAACCTATATCAGAAGAAAAACAGTAGGATTTATAAGTCACTTAAATCAATGAACGGGAGATAAAATTCAAGAGGAATTTAGAAGAATCTGTCATTTGTAGAGCCTTTCGAGGCTTGTGTGAGAAATAATATACAGGTTACAATTTGCCACTGAGAGAATGGGAATGAAGGCACCGCGAAAAATTGTGTTAAAGTAAAAGACAAGACATTATACATTACAAAAAATGTTAATTTGATTCAAGTTCTACAAGGAGTCTGATTATCTGCCACTCATTTTGTCTTCATTTTAGGTAGTACAACGAGAGAAATAATATAATGGTTAACAGTCTAGACTTTGGAACCAGATGGCCCGAGTTCAAATTTTTATTTTGCTACTACTAGCTACATGAACTTAGGAAAGCCCCTTAGCCACTCTTCTTTGCTTTTTAAATGGGCAAAATAATAATATTGTCTGAAACATAGAGTTGTAATGATAAGGAGAGTTTAAAATGATAAAGTGCTGGAGCACCCTAGTGGCTTAGTGGGCACAATTCACACACATCCCAAGGACTAGTGTTCAGGGCAGGGGAAACAATGAAGATTAACAGCTAAATAAAATCCTTCTTCCTCCTCTCTCTTCTTGCCTGCCTGCCTCTACTCACATTCATTCTTGCCTATACATTTCCTTTAAAAAATATAACTTTCTTTGAACAATTCCCACTGTAGAGTAAAATGTATGTCAACATATAACCAATAAAATTAATGGAAATAATTTTGAAAAGAGTTGATTTTTAGGCTCCACTTAATGTCAGGAGATACAGGGTACTATTGCTCATGCCCACTAAACATTAGCTTATCAAATAAATCAACTTTACCATTAATTATCAATTTGTAGAGAGCTTACCTATTTAGTAGATTGCCATTGCTGTGTGTGTTTGAATGTGTGAAACTAAATTTTCCTTCTGTCTTTATAAATATCCATAGAAGAATAGCTAAGTTCTTTGAACACACTGGGAAAAGTGAAAAACTGTGAAAAGACCTTTTAGTTTTCTGAATTGGTCTGCATTTTAAAAGAAAAATCAAGTTAAACTTTTGGTTGAGGAACTACTAACATAGTAATATTTCTAAAATATTCCAATTTGTGATTTTCTTGGTATAGATTCAAATTTTTATAGTAATAAGCTCATATATAAAGAGCACTATCTCCTACTCCCCTTGTTAGGGTGACACTGAATGCATAATAAATGCATATATTTTCATGACATGTATTTTAGATTTTTCTCTGGTATCTGGTATAACCCACATGACTATCCATGAAAAATATTTGGAGAATAACCACTTACTTGTAATAGTGAGAATAATAAACTACTTCGTTTATGGATTGTTACAGCTACAAAGTAAACCATCTGCAAGATCTTGAATAGAACTGAAAATTGAAAGTACTTGCATCAGTAATATTGATCTTGAAGAACTCTATTCCCCCTCTCCATGATTCCCTAAAAATATTTGCCCTCTGTTTCTGAATAATAGGCAGGGTACCCCCTATAAAGTGTTGCCTATTCATGGCATATTATCTTGATTAATTACTTCAAGCTCTATCAAGTTTTTTTTTTTTCAACTATCTTGTGAGTTATTGAGGCCATTGAGGTCCTGATTTTCAACCAGGTCTTGTTTTCTTGATATTAGTCCAGGAAGGTATAATTAAGAACTGACTCTCTGCATAGGTATAGTTAGAAGGACCTTGGGGCACAGAGACACAACATACCAAAGGCATCCCTGCTAGTGAATGATGTAACCAAAATTCACACCTAGGGAATCTGATTCCAGAATTTATCTCCTTAAGCACTCCGATCACAACCTCAAGAATATATATGAAAAGATGATGAAAATAAACCATTTTTTTCATACCAAAGTCCATTTAAATGTTTTTTTTTTTTAGATGTGGGGTTAATTTTGTACTGAACATCTCTTAGATGTCATTTGTAAGGTGTCTGGCTAGAGCTTATGATGTGGTCTGTTTTCTTGAAGCTGATGTGTCTGGATGTCAAATTAGTGACCTATTAGATGATTGTTGAGTGGGAAAATGATTGCTTGGTAGGTGTGCCCTTTATTTGTTCTGTTTTTAACTTCCCAGTTTTCATCTGGGAATTTCTACAGTGTGAGATACATTTTCCTTTTCTCCCCTGAAAAGTAGCACACTTTAAAAATATTAGAAACAGTGAGTTCTGGGGACCGTCTATCACGTGTGACGTTAGTTGCTGATTTGTCACTGCCTGGCAGGCTCTTTGCTTTGCCGTTTCTAAGCATGAGAGGACTGCGACCCTTTTTTGCGGTTGGCGTGTCCCTTGAAGTTAATTCACATTCTGTTTGTGATTTCTTCTATAAGGCATCTTGGCATAATGCTTTAAGTAAAAGGGATATTTTCCTAATAAGTCTGTTTTATTTAGAAACAAGCAATTTGATGTTTTCCAACTTATCTCCAAGATGGAAAATATATGTGCTGAGGAAAATAGGAATTTCTAATGAAAATGCTGACATAATCTCATTAACACTAGGTTTTTGAACAGCCTGTCAATCAGTAGAGTAGTATCTTTGTGTCTTGTAAAATACCAAACATCTGCTTGCAATGAGCATATTTAACACCTTTTGGTTTTCTTTTCAGCTAAGCTGAATGCACTTGGGAACAAGTGAAAATTCAGATAACACAGGCAAAAAAATTGAAACAAGGCATTTTTATTTGAAAACCATTTTGTAAGCATATTGGAAGCAGAGTTTAAATGATGAACACCATTCAAACAATATGGTGGCATGATGCCTCTGAATTGTAATTGAACCTGCCCTTTGGTAGCCAGCAATGGGGATCGCAAGCTAAAACAGGTTAGTCAGGATAACATAAGAGGCAAAGAAGTACACTATGATTAAAGTTAAGAGCCATAATTTATATTCCATGGTTTAAAATAGAGGACAGGGGTCAGAATTCAAAGCATATGGTGAATCCTAGGTCTACACAGTGGCAGGAGTGGAAAAATGGAAGAAAGAAAAGTGTATGTTATTAATAAAACCACTTTATTAGTCTCCCTACCTTCATCCTTTACCCACCTTAATTATTTTCTATATTGTTATCAGATTCATTCATGAAGAACACATCAAATGATGCCTCTCCCCACCACATTCAGTGATTCCCTGTATCTATGGAAAAAAGTTTGAACTTCTAAAAGGTTTTTCATTATTTGAATCCAACCTACTTGCAACCCTCTCAAATACTTCTCCTATTTCTAAACATGCCGTACTCAGTGATTTTGAACTGGCATTGGCAGTATTTGGAAATTTGGTGGCATGTTTTGGATTGTCACAAGTGAGGATGACAGGGCTAGTGATCATGAGCAAAGGATGCTAAGCATTTGTATAGAGTTAAAGGGACCCCCTCCATTTCAGAATTGTCCCACGGAAAATTCTAACAGTACAGTTATAAAAAAGTTTCTAGCTAAACTGGACATTTTGAGTCCTCTAAAAGTTACTCACTCTTGCCCAGTAATGCACCCTTGCTTCGACTCTTCCTTCTCCTTCCCTATTGACTCAGTTTTGCCTGTCATATTCTGAATAATACCCAGACTGTAGCTTTTTCACTTCAGACCTTCTAGATCCCCACTGAGAAGTTTTGCTTCCTTCCTCCAAGAGTTGCTGAGCACAGTGTGTTGTAGAGGGAAAAGTGCTACTATCAGAAACAAGAGACTCATGTTTTTCCTCTGGTACTGCCATTACCAAGTGTATAACATAGAGCAAACGATTTATCTTCTCTGTCCTTTAGTTCATTCATCCATATAATTAGGAAGTTGAAAGAAAATGACAGGCTTGAACTTGACATTCTATAAGTTGCCTTACACCAACTTTCTATGGATCCCTTAGCACATATCTCATTTTATTTATTTTTCTAGTTTATTTAGGTATGATTGACATACAGTACTGTATAAATTTAGGGTGTGCAACATAATGATTTGAATTATCTCTGCAGCAAAATTGCTGCTACAGTAAGCTTACTTAACATCAATTACCTTCTATAGATATGAGAGAAAAGAAAGAATAAAAGGAAAAAAGAGAAAATAATTTTTTCTCATCATGAGCACGCATAGATTCTTCTCTCTTAACAACTTACTGATACCTCACAGACAGTTAATTATAGTCATCATGTACATTCATTCCTAGCACTTATCTGTCTTATAATTGAAAGTTTGTACCTTTTTATCACCTTGATCCAATTCCCCTCTCACACCTCATGCCTCCAGTAAGAACAAATATAATTTCTTTTTTTCAGTTCTACATATAATAGAATCATAAGTATTTGTTTTTCTCTGACTTATTTTTGTTAGCCTCATATTCTCAAGGTCCATCCATGCTGTCAGAGTGGCAACATTTCCTCATGTATTATGGCAGAATAATATTCCATTGTATGTATATTGTATATACCACAACTTCTTTATTCATTTGTCCACTAATAAAACACTTAGGTTGTTAACCTGCCTTGGCTGCTATAAATAATGGTGCTATGAACATGGGAATGCACATACCTATTCAATACAGTGTTTTCATTTCCTGCAGTTATATTCACAAATTGGAATTTCTGGATTATACAGTAGCTCTAT
The DNA here is from genome assembly GCA_004363575.1 of Solenodon paradoxus. Taxonomy (NCBI): domain Eukaryota; kingdom Metazoa; phylum Chordata; class Mammalia; order Eulipotyphla; family Solenodontidae; genus Solenodon; species Solenodon paradoxus. Next base: position 6,892 of record RJWH01008674.1, read on the forward strand.
TTTTAATTTTTGAGGAAACTCTATGTTGCTTTCCATGGTGATGGCAATGATTCACAAAGGTTCCTTTGTCTTGATATCCTCACCAATATTTGTTATCTCTTGTCTCTTTAAATCATATAAATCTCATTTTATAATAATGACAGTTTATGACATCTTTAGAGCTTCAATTTAGTATCTTGCACTTGATATGCCTCAAATAGTTGTTGATCTGACCAATGCAAAGGACATTATATTCCTTGCCTTTTGGTGAAAATAGCACTGGCCATTCATTGTATCATTTGTTGCACTGAATCCAGGAAATATGTATGGGTGAGTTGAGAAAAGTACAAGAACCAATTTTCTGAGATCAATCAATAAGAGCAAGAAGAGTCATGTTGGGCAATTATTTTGTTGGATAATCGTTACCATTGCCAAATCCGTATAGAAAAGATTGCAGACATTCAGTACATGCAAAATAATGTGGTGTTTCTTTTTTGAAATATGTAGAAATCTTCTCTGACAAGTAGCAATAATTATAATAGGCACGTCATATAGGTTTATAGTCCTGTGATCTGAAACAGATTGTCTTAAAATCAGAAGTTTTGTAGGCTTCAAATGTGTTCAGGTAGCTCTTACCTTGATATAACAGTTCCCTTATTGATTGGCTGGAATCATATCCATACAATCCAGATGTGCTTTCACAGCTGTGAGTCTGCATTATGATGTATGAGCATAATGCAAAGTACCTAGTTTGCATAATCTTTCCCAGATACAGGGTTTTTCTTAAGCCTTTTTAAAGGCTTGTCACTAACCCTGAGCATCATGTCTTGGCTTCCTTTGAATCGCAGAACTACCTCAGCTGTTAACTTGGTGAAGTCATGTATTATCAACTGCTTTTTCTCTAGTGTTGCCACTTTCATTGAAAGGTGGACACATTCTGAGTTACCGATGCACACTTTTTGCTTCTCTTTTCTCTTGATATGTCATATAAATATATGACTTAATTGGCATGATGTCCTGGTTATTTTTCCCCAAAGCCATTCATCTGCCTTGAGGCAAAGAGGTAAGTTAGGTTTTGAGCACCTCCTCTACCTATCCCAGGTTTAATTAGTGACTTGTTAAATTCATGGAGCTCTTGATTTCTCTCTTTTTTTCCTCCCAAAACCATTTTTGTCCTTTCCCTACACTGTGACCTATGTTTACAAAAGACATACTAGCATAAGGATTCAAATCTAGTCAGTCTGTTTCCTGAGTTTATGCTCTTGACCACCAGCCTACACTGAAGTAACTGAGATTAGGAGTTCGGAGTTTTAAAACAGGTGGTCAAGAAAGCAAAACACTGGATCTTTTTGATCTCTTTCAGTCACAACACCTCCATTTTTATTTCTCATATAAGGATGTTAGTGTGAGTTGTTGGTTGAAGAAACAATTTCTTTGCTAGAGCGTGAAAAAAAAAAAAACTATTAACTGGTATAGATTTTAGTGAGACCTTAAATGCAGGTCTCCTGGGAGGGGAGTGCTTGTACAAAACAGTGTCTTGAAAAAATATATTTTATTTATTTATCCTTTCAGGAAGCATGCAATTGTGTCCTGAGTTGTTTTAATTTATTCGTGACTTTATAGGTGAGCAGGCAGATAAGTAACCAGTCTCTAGGTGATTATGAAGGACCAAGATATACTGAGAATAGCAAAGGATATTTGCATAAAGGGCTAAACGGGTTCCTCATTTAGATCAGTTGGTGTCCTTGACAATAAGGTACTTCCAGGGGACTTACATTACCCCTCCTATTGGAGATAGGGCTGAATCTCTTACTGTATAGAACTGCCATTTATGTGTAGGAAATCATGTTTATTCCTTATTTATAAGGACTCATAGCATTTTATTTAAGTGGGCACCTTTTTGTTAACCTTGTTACTGTCCCATTTCAAGATGAAGGTGAATCTCATTTGAGATAGGAGATATGAAAGTTGGTAAGCTATGTGATAGGAAGTCATCTGAAATACAAACTGCAGACTACTGTCAAGGCCAAGAAGCAAAGAAGGCTCCTTGTAGACAAAATAATCTTTGGAGGTACCATTGAAGCTGGAACCCTATTCGAACCAGAAGAGTTGTCAAATTTCCGGTCCTAGGACCCAAAAGAATGATCACATTTTATTCCATAGAGCCCAACCCTCATCACCAATTCTATATATGTCTGTGGTGAATTGGGAGTTGGAAAATATTGTCTTATTTCAGATAATAAGTTGTGCCACATACCATCAGTTATTTGAAGTTTAATCAGGGCTATAAAAGATATAAAATAAATTGTTGCATCTCACATGCATAATAAAGAAGAATATATACAGTCAGTTTTTGAGGGTAGAAATTTTGTTTGATCAGACTCGGTATTGGTATATACATGTTATATTCAGTGAATGATAAGGTAATGCTAAGTGAAAATAATTCAAAAGAATGCTAGACCTTGGCCATTCTACATTTTCTATAGCAATTTAAATCCCCAAAGATTTTGATGTAACATTCATCATCTCTAGATACCATCGTCACTGTCACCATAGCAAACTATAATTTATTAAGATGTTATTTTTTGTCAGATAACATTCATAATATCATTTATTTATCACAGAATCCCTATAGGTTATGTTTTACTATAATCTCCATTTTTGTGGATGGGAAAATTGAATTTTAGCAACTTAAGTAATGTGTGTAAAGGTCATATACCTAGTAAGTGTCACAACCATGATTCAAAGCCAGAGAGTCTGAGTCCAGAACTGGTGCCTTAACTATTATACTATGCTGCATTTTGTTGCAAAGAAGAATGAATGAAGGAGATTCACTTATTTTGTTCACTATCCAGGGGAGTATGGCCTTCTGAAATGGCCAAATAACTCATTTGAAGATTGCCCTGCACTATAAATCACATGACAAGTGATTTATAGAGGCTCTTTAGAGGCTCTAGTATATTTTGAGCTTCTTTTTAAAACCTAGGGGAAAACACAAAACCCTCACAATCCCTGATTCTTTCTGCCATGTCTTGAGGTTTTTCCTTATTGAAAATTCTTCATCCTTATGGAACTCTGAACTGTAGGATCTCCTAAATTTAACTTCTACACTCAAGTTGTAATCAGTGTGGCTTTACTCCCACATACCTTCTATTTTACCAACCATATCTCCCTCCAGCAGAATGTCAGTGCCAAGAATGTTGGGCAGAAGCCCAGTAGGGGGTGGCCCCAGTGTTATTTATCAGTGTATAGGATGCAGAATAAAGTGTATGTGATAATTGATTCACTCTTTATCAGCCTTTGAGGACTGATAACTCAATTAGCATGTCAGATAGTGACTATATTTCTCTTTCAAAAAATCCTCAAAGGTGATTTTGTTTTTTGTGTTAGATAAGGTGTGAGAGGTGTTTTTTGTCATTTATATTTTATTAAAAGTTCTTATTGCCTTTGACTGTTCTCAACAGAAGAAGCCGTATTACCTTAATAGTTGGGCCCTTTTATTCTTTTTAATCTGTTTGTTTCAAGAAAGAATGATGATGATATTTTCAAGTAGGCAGGTAAGGAAATAAGAATTTAAACATCATGCCTGAAATAATTTTATTTCTAATCCCCAACTAAGAGTGTGCATTCAGCTGATTGACAGATCTGCATGTGATTGGTAGCACATAGGACTGAACAGAGGGGAGGGTTCAGAGAGTGATGATGGAAAGTCTGTTCTAGGTCTGGGTTATAATTTGGAGACAACATTCTACAAATCATATTTACTGGACATAATATTCATAAAAAAGTGAAACACACCATGCTGGAGCAGTGGTTAGGCTAATCATATCCAAAGGAGCAAGCTGCATAGCCCTGGGTTCGAATCCAAGGCCCCAGGGCAGGCAACCAGTGTGAGCAACTAAATAAAAAGAAAATAAAGATACTTCTTTCTCCTCTCTCTTCCTGTCTACTTGCCTACTAATCTTCATTCCTGCCTGCACCTTTCCTTTAAAAAATTGGAGGGCATGTGCCTCTGTAGACATATACATAACAAAACACAAAAATATTATGGAATTTAATATTTTTTCTTTTATCTGATGGATTTCTTTGATAACTACAAACTACACATATTCCTCCTGAAACATCTCTCATTTTGGAGTTATATTTTAGGTGATATTAGGCAAATCTCTTAGATGATTTGGACCTCAGTTTTCCACATATGCTATGAAATTGATGAACTGCCTAAAGTGCGGTTTCAATTTCTTTTTATGCTTATAATCTTACTACCTTTTCCCTATGGTATTTCATGACCTTTGTTTTCATTATTTTATTTTTTAAAGGAAGTGTGCAGACAGGAATGAAGATGAGTAGGCAGGTGACAGGAAGAGAGAGGAGGAAAAAACATTTTTAAAATTTTATTTAGTTGTTCATCTTGGTTCCCCACTGTCCCAGGTCTTGAACCTGGATTGTAGGGATGTATGTAGACTGCTTACAGTGGTCTGACTTGCTAGACCACCAGGGTGCACTGATGGACTTTAATCATTTTTTCAGTTTGAGGTTTTAAACTGTTGCTTTGGTGACAATTTGAATGAGATTACTCCTAAAAAATGGGGACCATATTGTTTGCTCCAATTAGGAGGGCTTTAACCACATTTGCACATTTATATTTATATGCCTGATTACTTTACTATGGCCCAAATACAATTTACTGAGTTAAGGTAGTGTTGCAAATTTTTTCCCTATGTGCTTTCTTTATTTCCACTCAATCTCTTCCCTCTGTTTTTTGTTCAGACATTTAGAAAAAGTCGTTGATACAGTTGTCTGTAACAATGGAAAATAGTTTTGTTGAGATCAAAATAAAGTTCTTATATGAAAGATACTACCAAAATTAAAACAATAAAGCTATCAATTATTTGGTTAGGTTGTTATTAGGGAAAGATAGATACTAACTGGTTATAGGTAATATAGAATTTAGCAGACCTGTTCATAAGAACCATCTTTGCTACAATTTCCACATGTTTAAAACACAGATAAATAGAATTCTTGCTAGAAAATATGAAATGCTATGTCCATATTAATTTTTCTTTGCAAAACTCATGAAAACAACCTTACCCTCTGGACTGCAGACAAATGGGAAATGTTGTGCGTGTTTCAACATTCAAAGTAATTTAATTTCATTTATGTTGTTGAATAGTAGGTTAATTTTTAGCAGTCTTTTGAATTGGTGAGACTGAGTCCTGCCCTTCACATGTTCATTATGAAGGCATTGTAAAAACACTTCATTGTACCATGGACGTACAATTTCCAGTCTTTGGGGAGTGAAAAATATATACAGGTTTATGGAATCAAGAATATGACTTAATGTGTGTACATACACCTTCTTATACACATAATACAGTATTGTTATAGCATGTTATATATTACAAATTTATAATGCTGTATATTATTGTATTATATATTATATTGCATATAGTATATCTAGTTATTTTAGTTTGAAATCATGTTTCTTTGATTGAGTTCTTAGGTTATTTTCATGTGTGCCAGTTAGTTGGATATTGATCATTTTGCTACCCAAAATCCATTCACCTTTCTCTTTGAAACCATATGATTATTTGCTCTTTGAAGATCATGTGATTACAAGGTAGACACAAGATCCAGGCCTTCACCAATTAGAGCTTTACACTCTCTTAATATTAATAATTAGCTCAAGGATGGGCATAGGATCGAATAAGAACAGAAGAGTACAATGCGACTTAAATGGACACTTCTAGAAACACGTTCACATTCTTTTCAATGCACCTAAAGTTGTGTGACTATAAATTCTGGAGTTGCTATAGCCATCTAGAGACCCTTATAGACAAAAGGAAGCAAAGGTTAAAATCAAGAAACAAGTTATAGGATTTTGCATACTTCCTTGGACCAGTAATACAAGCTTATTTATCTGGAATTTTTTTCTGTCTAATACCATACATTATTTTTTGTTTAAGCCATTTAAGAGGTTTTTTTTTTCTGTCATTTGCAACTAAAAGAATCTAGTTGACCATCTCTGCCAAATCCCAGGGAAAAGCCCCAATTTTCTTTCTTTATATAGCTACCACAGTGCCAAAACTTGAGAGGGTATATGGAGGAGGAAGGGATTAGGGAGAGTAAAGCGGGGGGAGAGAGTGTGAGAACATATTTAAGTACTCTGGTCTGCATTAGCACAATAGTTTTGAATGAGGCACATTTTTTTCTTTACATGGTAATTAATTTCACATTTAGTGATACACTGTTGAAGGCACTGTGCTGGGCACTAGACAGTCATAATGGAAAGATAATTCAATTGTAGAATGTATTGGGAGAGATTGACTTATGGAAACCAATTGATTAATTTCAACACATTATGCCAACATAATAAGATCGTGTTTGAGAGACATCCAACTAAGATATGGAGCTTGACTCTGCTCTGTAGAGTGAACTAGGTAGCTAAGTGGAGAAAGTCATTGCAGAAAAAGGTAACAGCAAGAGACATATTCTTTAGGAGTCCCTGAGCTTTGATTGCGCTTTGTGGTTACTGGCAGTAGTGATAGGTATTTAAATTGGAAGAAAGTTTTTTGGTTCCTGGGTCCCTGAGACAGTAATTAAAGGTCTGATACACCTACTTAGAAAGGATGTCAGTGCTCAAATCTAGGTCAGAATGATAGAGTGGGAATTTAGCTTCTCCCTAGAATCCAAACCACATTGCCGATGATGTCTTTGTGCCTCCAACTAGGTGCCAGGGCAGCACAAAAATATATCATAGATGTGATCTCTTCCCGAAAGGAGGGTAACATCTGAAATGTATGCTTTGATAGAAGGCAGAAGAGTGGATTGAGGCAGCCAGATTGCATTGAGCCAAGTTTACTGATTTCACTGATTTGTGACCAGATATTTACCTCATTTACAAGTCATAGGTGTGTGTATAGAATGGAAAACAAATAAAAATAAGCAATTTCAACAGGGAGTAGGCAAGTGTCTGTTTGTGATATAGTAGTCATTTTTCTCTTGTGGTAAAATATGATGCTTTAACCCTCTTCTTCCTTATTATGTTCTAAGTTTAAGAAACAAAAGAATACCATGCTTTCTCCTCATTGATGTTTGTTTTGTTTTGTTTAGCAACAATGCTGCAAATCCTACAAATGCTCTACCTCTACTGCCAGTCTTCTTACTCCATCATTGCATTGCTAGTTAAATGGATTTTAATGTGCACTGAGTGTCAGCAGTCTTCTAGGTGCCCTGGAGGAAGAAGAGCTCTGCCTGAGCATTCTTTCTAAATTAAGCATAAAGATTAGTGCTCAATTGTGAATATTTAAAAATTATGTTTTCAAGATACCTTACCATCTGAAAGCTGCTTTCCAAAACCTGTGTATTAATACTACCCAGATTGTCATTTACTCTGATACAAACTGCCTACAATCAGGGTCATTTGTGCTTTAGAATAGAAAAACTGCTTTTATCTGTAGATGATCAAATGATATGTGTTTGTTAAAACACACAGGGGAGCTGTGTTTTGGAATTTTAAAATGTTTAAATCAAAGGGAACATAAAAATAGTAGTAGGGAAGTATAGCTTGTTATGGTTTATAGACTGTAGAGTTGCCTACATTTTGGAAAGCTCTGTTTAAAAAAATCCAAATTTAATAAAACAAATGGAGTAACTAGTTATACTATTGAAGGATTTATTTAAGGAAAATTTATTAAAACATGCACTGCATCTGCTGCTTTTAAGTCTTGGCTTTAATAGATTATGAACTCTCAGAATGAATAGCAAGGCAACAAAGGTCAAGTGGTTAAAACTAATGCCAAATGAAAAATGAAAATAAGCCATCCCTACAATTAGAATGTATTAATAGGGAAATGATTCAATTTGCAATTTTAAAAGTATTTGCTTAAGAGAAAGCACTGGTGCTTCACAGGTTATAGAAGGAAACTTTGGTATGTGTAAAAGGAAAGATATAACTTGCTAGCTTAATGACCCCATATCATTATTTCAAAAATGTGGCTTAAATAGAAAGTTTAAGAAGGGAAGGAGGGAGGTAGGGAGTGAGAAGAGGAGGAAGGATGGAGGGAAAACAGAGAGTCTTAGAAAATCATTTGGTTGATTACAATAAAGGGTATGTGGGGAGGGTTGGATTGTTGAGAGGGAAGATGTGCCACTATTTAGCTAATAAGTAGACCTGGAACAGGAGTAATTTTTTTTTAGAAAGATGCAGGCAGAAATGAAGGTGAGTAGGCAGGCAGGCAAGCAGGCAGACAGGAAAAGAGAGTAGCAATTTTATTTACATTTTTGTTGTTCACACTAGTTGTTTCTCTCCCAGACCCGGAACTTGAATCCAGGGGTATGTGGCCTGTGTCCTTCAGAGGCGATTGACCTAACCACTAATCCACCAGGGTGCTCCAGGAGTCATTTTCACTAGTGTCCACTCATCTACCTTGCCTTTGACAACTCATTCGTTTGTTAATTCTTACATGTATTCTTTTATTCGTTGAGCAGACATATATTTTCTGAGTAATTATGATGTGGAGACATAATAATTGAATAATGACAGATAATATTGAAGCAAGTGAAACATCAGGACACAAATTTGAAGGAGTCCTTGCATGAGTTAATCTCTACTATTTAGAGATAGCTAAGCTTTGGTCACATTCACGAAGTCTTTCAACTGAGAGTCTTAATAGAGAACGATGTTACTGGATATTAAACTGGGAAATGAAGGCAATAGGGCTACTCTCTTGGCTTTGACATCAAGTTAGTTGATTGACTTTGAGCCAATTCGTAAGCTTTCTATGCCTCAGTCTCCTTGTCTAAGAAAGAATAATTCTGTATAGCTTCACATGAATTAATTTGGGATTAATTAGATCAAAGAAATGATCAGTGAAGCAAGCATATTAAATATCCTCAGAGGTGGGTACTAAGTGAATAGGACAAGTAGCAATTCAAATATCAGCTAGAGAGCTGTATTTGAGGCTCATTTTAAATGGATCAATTTGTGAAAACCAATGCTAACAGTATTGTTTTTAAAACCTGTATTTTACATTAGTTTCAGATTTTCAGAACAATTAAGATAGTATAAACATATTCCATACCCAGTCTCCCTTATTGTTAACATCTTACATTAAAACAGTTATATTTTAAGGTGTATCAATGAACTAATATTTACATATGCATTGTCATTAAGTAAATTATGGACATTTTTCAGATTTCCTTAGTTTTTACCTAATACCCTTTTTCTATCCAAGATCTCAGCCAGAATATCACATTGCAGTTAGTCACTGTGTCTACTTAGCCATTCTGATGTGCTTGCTTCTGAAACTATTCATGTTTTTGATGACTTTGGCATTAAAATTATATAATTTTATTATTATTTGTTTGCAAAGCCCATAATCATTTTCAGGCATTGAAATTGCTTCTCAGTCTATGGGTATTACACATTGCACATGCCACCAAAGTTCTAGTGTCATTTAACACCACCTTGCTCTCTCTCCTTCCCTTCCCCCTCCCAACCCACAGGCAGCCATCTTCTTGTGTTCTATGAATCTGGAGTTTATCTGTTTATTTATTTTAGTTATGTTCCACATGTGAGTGAAACCATCCTATATTTATCTTTCTTTCTCACTTATTTTGCTTAACATGATCCCCTCCAATTCCATTCAGATTATTGCAAAGAGCACATGTTTGTCTTTTTTGGTAGCTGCATGGAATTCCATTGAGCATATATAAACCACAGCTTCTTTATCTAGTCATCTGTTGTTGGGCGTTTGGATTGTTTCCATGTCTTGGCTACTGTAAACTGTGCGTCTATAAACTTTGGGGTGCTGATATTTATTCAGATTACAAATTTTGTGTCTTCTGGATGTATGCCCAAGAATGGGACTGTTCAATCAAATGGTAGTTCCATATTTATTTTTGATGAATCTCCATGATGTTTTCCAGAGAGGAAATTGTCCTTGTGAAGCAGGGTTAGACAGCCCAGGGAAAATATAGATGTCAGTGAGTATACCTAGAGAAGTTTATTATAACTCATCCACATTCCAACTCACTCTACATCCATTATTCATCTGTAACTTTTTGAAACTGCTTACTTTTCCAGTTTCCATTATTTTCTTTTTCATTATTTAAGGATAAAACCACCCGACTGACATATAGAAAGTACTAGTTGGCATAACTGAGCTTGGACCTACAGCTCATAATTCCAGCTTGCCATTAGGCCTCCTTTCAAAGCACTAGATAGAAATATGGGTTTTATTTGTTTTTTGACAGAATTAGAAGATTAGAAAGAGAATCATCAAGGAGGTTTCAACTTCCCTTGTTCGAACCATTTCTTGGTCTGAGTATACATGCCTTGAGTCACTGAGTGTAACATCTCCATGTTGGTCAGACTAAGGTTTACATCATTTTCCAGACACAGTCAGCCTCTTCACCACTGAGAGTCACTAGCAGATGTAATGGTTTTGGCAAAATTAAAATACAGGAAAGAATGGTGTGCAAGAAAGGGGTGTGAAAGATGGATAACGGTGATGTTCCAACAGTGATGGGGTTTAGGTTCATATAGTATCCAGATCACCCTGCTTTCTCAGAATATTTAAGAGGAGCAGAATGTCTAGAACAATAACGCCAAACACAGTGCATGGTACTGTACCTATACTGTCTGATTTAATCCTGTCACCTACTCAATGAATTAGCAAATATTATATTCACCCTTATTTTACAAAAGAAGGAACTAGGCACAGAAAGGCTATGTGAGTTGTCTAAGACTATACAAGAAAACTTTGGGATCAGGCCAGGTTTGACTCCACAGTTCTTTCCACTAACCCAACTGCCCTCCCTCCCTCCCTCCCTCCCTCCCTTTCTTCCTTCCTTCCTTCCTTCCTTCCTTCCTTCCCTATTTCCCTCCCTCTCTCCCTCCTTCCCTCCCCCTCCCTCCCTTCTTCCCTCCCTTCCTTCCTTTCTTCTTTTTCCTTTTCCTTCATAAAGGGAAAAAATTGTAGGTTATCATGTGAAGCCAAAAATACGGTCTGTGACATGTTAGAGAAAAGGTGGGGGCGGGGACTTGTAATTGATGAAAATTTCATTTGGTGAAAAGGGAGAAGTGTTTGATGGCTGAAGGAATACTTGGAAGAAAGCATTTGGTACCTGATGCCTTAAGGTCTCCTATATCTCTCTTAAATATGAACAAAGACTAAATCAAAAATATTTTTTCATTTCAAAATAAGAACAAAATGCTTATCCTTTTAATGAATATAGGTTAAGTAGTTTTAAAGAGTAGTTCACTAGGAAGCAAAACCACGGAGGAGCTATAGGTAGATATAAAAAAATATGAACATCAAATAAATCTTGAGGAAATCAGTATTTGTTCATGCTTACCTAACACATCCCAGGAGTGCTTACCTTATGTTATTCCTGGTGATACCTAAACCATGTATCTGTTGATCTGTTTGGACAATTGCCAATGGCAACCTCTGTAGTTTTGACATGTCACTGTCACTTTGAGAAATCAGGGACAATGCTGGTGCCTATGTAGTCACAGAGCACAGCTCAAGCTCGAATTCGTCACTCAGATATTTCTCTGTAATACAAACGTGGGCCCATATGGAGAGAATGAGTAAGTCACTTATCAGAATGACTACGAAGAGGATGCCTGTTTCAGTTGTGTTGTTATAGTATTGCTTAGGCTTTGTGGGCTGTTATGTCTGAGCAAGTCTCCATGGGCATTGTTTTCATATCCTGATTATAGGTTTCTCTTAATACTATTTCATTTCTAAGATTTGATATCCCTTCCCTCTTTTCTATGGAGCACAGTCTGATATTAAAAATTGGCACAAAAAAATAAAGGAACAAAAAAACAATACAGCTAGCCTAGTCCTGGCTGAATAATGTGTTCTTATTTTTTTTCATCTGCCATGAATTTTGCATTCTCTCAAGGGCATGACCTTTGGAGAATCAGACCTCTTTTGGGTTGCTTCTTTGTTACATTTTTTAACTCCCAGCTGCTTTGGAAGCTACCCGTGCTAATGATTTGCCATCTAAACAGGTCAGTTCTTTGCTGACTTAATCTCATCTGCATATTCTATGGAATCATATTTTCTATGAGTAGAATCACTTATGCATTTGGAGATGTGTCTCCTAGAAGATTTCTCTAGAATAAGACTTACACATCATTTGCAATGTGTGACAAAAAAATGTGGTTCCTTGAAAAGTTTCCCAATAATGGCATAGTAAAAATCTGAAAACAAAACTTTATTCTTTTCAAAGATTTTTTGTTAGCCAGAGTGACTCCCATTAATTAAATTGATGATTTTTTTCATTTTTTCCACTTTTGAGCTGCTCTGTATATAGTTATAAGTAGCATTTATTAAACAATTAAAGTGGTACAGACATTGTGTTACTAGATTTGCATGCATTATCTTTTCAATATCTCCAGTCTATTACTAGTGCCATTTTACAGATTAAGGAATTGAGGCTCAGAGTGTTTAAGAGACTCTTGAAAGGCCTCCAGCTAGTAATATGGAAGCCAAGATTCAAAACCAGTCTGCCTGGCTCTAGGGCAGATGATTTTACACAATTCATTGATATTACTTTGGACATAGGTTAAGATACTGTAACAAAGAGACTCCTAAATATTGGTGCTTTAAATAATATAGAGGTTTTTTTTCTCTGGTTTCTCTTTAAGGGAAAATTCTGCTCCATGGGATACTCTAGAAATCCACTTTCTTTACATCTTATGACTCCATTATGACCTAGGAATGCCCCTCATCTGCATCATTAAAACAAGATAACTGTTGTATCTGCATTCTAGCCTATGGGAAGGTGGGGAGAAGATATATAGGTCAAGAATTTTCATTTCTAAAGATGTGGAGCAGAAGATGCACACATCACTTTTTAAATAACGTTTTAGAAAATCACATAGCCATGCACAGTTTTGGAGGAAACTGGGGAATATAATTTTTAACTGGGCGGACATAGCCCTGACCAGAACTGGGTGGGGTTTCTATTCAACAATGAAGAAGAAAACAAAAAGTTTCAAGGGACAACCAACAATCTGCTGTATCATTATAATACCTGACATTGTTCACCATGTCAGGTAGAAAAAATAGGAGATTATGTTCTGACCACGAGAGAACAGTTTGAAGTCAGTTACCCTGGATATTGTAGGTATAAAGACTCAGAGTTGGAAATCTTTATATAGTAACTGTGTTAACTTATATGCTCATGTTAATATTTTCTGATTTTTGGAACTCATCTTGAGACATTCTGCTTAGAGAACATTGCTTGTCTTAGAATTTATGTAGTAGTCAAACTTTGCTCTGTTTTTAGTCATTTTTCCATTATTTTTCTACTACAATATTGACAACCTGAATCATCAATTTCATCTTATTTTGAGACTTTTAATCTTGAAAATATACAGAAGCTATATATTTTTTCACTTTTTAATTTTTATTGTATTAGAATATAAAAAATTGCTATTTTAACCATTTTAGGTGTACAGTTCAGTGACATTTAGTATATTAACAATGTTGTACGATCATCAACACTATCTCCAGATATTTTTCATCTTCATGAACTGAAAGTTTGTACCCATTAAATAATAATTACCTATTCACTCCTTCTCCAAGCCTTTGACAGCCACCAAAGTATTTTGTCTTTATGAATTCAAATACTGTATATATTGCATACAAATGGGATCATGCCATATATGTCCTTCTGTGTCTGGCTTATTTTATTTAGCCAAGATATGGAAACAATAAAAATATTCATATGGTCTGTGGTGCAACACTAATGCTCAGCTATCAAAAAGATGAAATTTTGCTATTTGTGATAACATGGATGGACCTTGAAGGTATTATGCTAAGTGAAATAAGTCAGATGGAGGAAGGCAAGCACCATATGATTTCACTCATATGTAGGTTATAGAGAAACAAATAAAATAACAAAACAAAACAAACTGATTCATAGGTACAAACAACATATTGGTGGTTTCTAAATGGGTGAAAAGGAGTGGGCAAAACAGGTAAAGGGTATTGATTTATGAATTTGGATGGAGACTGGACTTTTTGGTTGTGATCATGATGTAGTGTATACAGATATTGAATTATAATGCTGTGCACCAAGAACTTTTATAATGTAATAAACCACCAACTTTAACTCAATTAAAAATTATAAGAAAACAATTACAAACAACATCCCAAGTGCAAAATGATGTTCTGAATCTATAAACAGATGAATGGATAAATAATGTAGTATATACATATAATGGAATACTATTCATCCTGAAAAAGAAATGAATAAACCTTGAGGAAATTATGCTAAGTAAAATAAACTATGTATTTTTTTAAATTCAGCATCTTACTCAGCTAGAAGGAAGATCTTAGACCCTGGAATATTGTTGATGTTTTAGATATAATCATTCTCAGATTTGTTCATTTCTGTGTCTCAGCATGTTTAAGTACACAGGCTGGCAGTTGCTAAAATAAACAGTCAGGAATAGGTTTTCATGGTTTATAAAAACCCTATTTAAGTCAAAAAAACCAATCAGTGGTTGCAGGAAGAGAAGAGGGTGGGTAGGCAGGCAAACTGGGTAAAAGGAATTAATTGTATAGTGAAGGAAACACTGAAATGAAGATGAACTTAGTATATTATATACAGATAGGATTTACTATGATGCACACCTTAAGCGTATATAATATAATGATAAAATGTTCCTTCAATAAAATTAATTTAAACAAAACAAACAAGTAAAATAGCCTATTACGAGTTCCAAGTATGAATGGTACACAGATTCCTTCCCATAGCAGTCACAGAGACTGTGGATTCTCAGATGACAGTTCTTTATGTCACAGAAAAATATTGATAAAGGGATTGCAAGGAGTAGTTGCAGATTCTTTGGGATTCCTTCAGGAAAATTTCTTTCTGGACCTGAGAATGAAAATTTCCCCCACAGCTTAGTACAATTATAAATAATTCTTCAAGAGATTTTTTAAACAGCCATTCAAGAAATTGCATTGTCTAGGAAAATAGAAAAGACAGCATAGAAGTAAGTAGAAAATGTTTTTCAATGTGAGAGCTTGTTTGAACGTTGATGTGAGCAGGCAGGCAGTTAGATGAATTACTTAATCTGATAACAGGAGAAATGTGGAGTTAGTAGACTTGACAGGTATCCCTCTTGTTTTCTAGAACCTTAAGAGGGTGTCTTTTATATTTTCTTCCAAGTCAGTAGAAGTGTTTCTCTGGAAATTTATTGCTGAAAGTGGCCAATCATTAGATGGAGAATCATTAGATTGGAATAAACCACTTGTCCCAGTTTATAAACTAAAGTCAACAGATTTTTTTTTAACCCAGTGGAGCCACCAGAAGTGAATCTGATTACATTCTGTTTCCTCATCACAAGACCAATATCAAAATTCATTTTTTATTTATCACAATGCAGCTTAAATGTCAAGGGTGACTGTTTAATTGGCAATTATCTCTATTGAATTTTTAACTTAAACTAAAAAGGTGGCTGCTAGTGGCTGTTTAGTGAGGTGTTTAGAATTTTATTTTGCTTTAAATCTGTTTTTGTTGTCAGAAGATGTGGTATTTCTACTCCTCAATGTACAGGTTATCTGCTCTATGACAGCTCTGTATCTTCAATGTCAGATACACTGCTCCCAAGTCATACTAGATTTACACATTCTATTATACTTCTATTGAACAGCTCTTAATCTGCTCAGAAAAAAACATGCTACAACCAGCAAATTTTATTCCCTTGCATTTAATGGGAACCTTTCTTGGCAAAGGTGGATGATTGTACTGAGAAACATTCCAACTAGAACTGACCAGTTTTTTAAAGATTTTGAAAGGTTAACCTTGTAAAAGCCAAACTCCAGTTCACACTTTTAAATTATAAGATCCAAGTTCTCACCCAATTCTATTTACTGACTTGCCCCCTCCCTCTATTGCCAATAATTCCTAGGAATTTTACCTAATGTGATCTTTGTTTTAGTTACTGGAAGGTAGTTTTTCTTACAATGGAAATTCATGCTGAAAACAGGTGACAAGATATAAATGTACTTCCTGAGATAATTTTATTGCATAATCTTATATTGATTGTATTTCAAAGGATGTGTTTTCAGTTCTGGTACTCTTGGATTCATGCTGTGTGAGCTGTATTATAATGAGTTTTTTCAGAATTTATTGAATGATTTTATCTCTAGAGAGACCTATTTAAAATTTAGAGGGAAGAGGGCAGTGTTTTCTTCTATGGCTTATATTCTAAGGTAGGTAATGTCTGATTCTAAGGCCAGTTCATTGTTTTCATTATTCTCTCCTAAGGCAGTGTGAATGTGAAGAGCAAGATAATGGGGACAGAAACTGTTGCTAATCTCCTTATTTGTACAAAGGAGATATGCCTGCCTTGCAGAATTGTAGTGATGATGAAATGAATATAAATATTGCAAAACATGTTCAATATATGGTCAATGACAGCAGAAGTCTGTGAGGAGAAAGTAGACTCTAACAATGAATTATCCACCCATCAACCTTCATGTATTTTGTATTTTCTCATTTTTCCTTCCTCTGACTCTTTCCCACACCCTCCTCCTCCAATTCTCTCTCTCCTTCCCTGCCTTCCTCTCACTCACTCCCATTCCCCCTCTCCCTTTTTAGTACCTGGGCCAGGTCATTACATTATTCTTCTAATCTTTACTCCGGAGTTATCTAGTACTATTTTTAATATCTTCTTTGACACACTTATCTATATGAACATCTCTAAACATTTAAAATTGTACTTACTTCTGAAGATTTCCAGAAGACTAAGTAGTAACCAGAGCAGAGGCAGAAGGAGGAATTGTGAGAAAGAGGGAAAAGACCAAAAATGGGAAATCAAATTAATATTGATAAGATAACTTATTTGTTGAACATCTCTTTTGTGTCTAGCACTAGCACTATTATATAAGTTGAGAGGTACTCTGAACTTCAAGGGCTATCTTTTCTTGAAGTGGTAAGTATTTTATACTTGAAGAAATCAGGTACTAGCTACCAGATAATGTAAAAACAAATCCTAGGAAACCAATTCCATTATAGTTATAACTGCAAGGTACAACATCCTTGCATTCATTTAACTTATTTTGGTATTTTCTCTGAGGTAGGAACATGGCTGGATTATTTCAATTACTGTAATTTATGTGGGTGTTAGACAATATTTCTGATCATCTCTCTCATTTAGATTCTTATTCCTTCTGTCCTCCATGTCTGACCTTGCATATGCCTCTAGTTTTATTGTCCTTATTCCTTTTGCTTCCCCTAGTCATTCCTCACTGTTAGAATTTTGGTCACCATTGACTTTGCAAGATGCCTGTTCCTATAGCTCAGCAGTTCTACCTTGTTGCAGCTACTGTAGCACTTACGTCTTATCTCTTTCAAAAGGAAAGATGAACCTAAGCAGCAACTCTGGAAAAGCAAACTACTCAGAAGCTGGCTTGATGTTATCTCTGAGAGCTTTGCTTAGTTTGCAGAAGCAAATGTCATGCATACCTCCATGTTGCTTAGTACATTTGTCACTTGGGATTCTCAAACATTTTCTATGAGGCCCTGACTGGCTAAGCTCCTCATCAGAATGCACTAAAATTTGTCTATTTTAAACTCACCGGGAGCAAAGGACATTTACTTTGACAACTGCTCTTTTAAAACATCCATTAATACTGTACTTGACACATCAAGGTCTTAATGAAATACTTTTTCTTAGCTATTTCATCCACAATAAGATGGCCTGCTTCAAGGTCAGTGTCAACCCTAAAGTGTTTTTCATTTTGCTTTTGCCTTTTGACAGTCACCATACACCATTGACTATTTCTAATCTATAGGGTCTCTTGGTTCATGTAACAGTCTCTACGGTACAAAGATTGGCATTTCCCAGGACTTGGTCCACTCTGAGGAGTCTCATTAAGCACCCCAGTCAGTGACTTCATGTCTTCTGCTGCTTTTCCTATAAATGTCTGTTCCAAAGTTCCTCACCACCACACATGAAAATGGCTTCTATATAAACACTATCACATATTAAAATTTATCATTTGCCAGATAACCCAGATATAAAATAGCTGAATATTTTAACCCTTCCTGGACTACCATTATTTTAAAGGTAACTGATTAATCTGTCAATAATTCTCAAACAGCAAACATTTATTGAGCATTATTTGTGACTGCTACTATGGTAGGTATTTAGAATATAAATAAAACCACTTTTTCTCTCTCTCTCTCCCCTCCCCTTACATCCTAAATAGGTCCTCTTGCTTCCTTTGTACTTACCTTGCATATCTTTGTAATAAACTAATTCATTTATCCATTCACTTAACAATGGTTTATTTAGTACCCACTCTGTACCAGACATAGACACTGGGAACAGGGCAGTGAACAAAACAAAATCCTTCCCCCTTGAGTTTTGCTTATACTATGTTGGCAGGCAATAAGCCCATATATAAATGGATATAGAATAGAATGTCAAGTGGTAGAAAGTAATATGAAGAAAAAAAGGAGAAGTTGGAGAGTGATAGAGGTTGGTTATTATAGGAAAGACTTCTGTGAGAGGACAGTTCTCATTCAGTACTGAGATTATGTGTTTACATTTCTGGCTCCTCTTTGGTATGCTGCATGTCTGGGGGTAGTAGACCATGCCTTCTCTTTATCCTCAGAGAAGAGATTCCATAAGTTTAGGGGTATTGACTAAAGCATGATCAAAGTGATAAGTCAAGAGTCTGTGGTGTCTCAGTGATAAAGATCTAGTTTTGGGAAATTTAAGGAAGAGGGGTAACTTTAGTTCTAGAAGATTTTGATCAGAGAATAGGAGATTTACATTTAAGATTTAAAAGGTTGGACAGTTCTTAATGATTTCATGAATAATTGTTGGATGAGAGTTACTAGGTTGCAAAGACGGAAAGGCAACTGAGTTGAGTAGCTCAAACTCTGGGTCAGGAACAGTTGTTTTTAAACTTGGTTACACATTATAATCAACTAGAGAGATTTTAAAAATAGGTCTTGGAGACTTATCCTCGAAATTTTCATTCAGTAGGTCTGAGTAAGTTCGAAAATATTTGTGGTTTTTAAGAAGTTCCACAAGAGATTCAGATGTACAGAGCCAAGACTAGAGGCCTCGGGGTTAGGATGCTAAAAGTTTGATCCATATGGATTTTGATGTCATGCAAGATTATGCCAGGGTTGAGTTAAGAGGAAGTTCATGAACCAGGTTAATAATCTTCAATGAGTCTTGGAAATATCCAGATATCAGTGGATTGCTGTCACAAGAACGGGGAGAATGTAGTGATACCAGATGGGATGAACTTGGAAAAGGAAGGGTTTTACACAGGGACGAAGGAGTGATCAAATTACTCTACCAGTTAGGATCTGTGTAAAGTTTTAGCCATCACCATGCAGTTTGGAGTGCTTTGCACAGATGGAAAGACCTGGATGTGAGAACTTGCTTGGTAGATATGGCAGTTAGATGTGGCTTGCTTCACCTAGATATGCTTTAGAGACAAATATCCTAGCTCCATTTCTTCACTTCAGAGAGACCATGAGCAGGTAACTTGGGCAATCCACTGTAAGATAGGCCAGCCCTAGGGAAAAATAAGTAGAGAAAGCCTAGTACATTTCTCTGAGAGTTTTCAGAACTTGTAGTGTTACAGCAACAAATAAAAGCAATTAAGTCAGCATCAATTATATGCAGTGTTCTCGCCCTACCTGCTGAGAAAGGTTGCTTTCTCCTAAAAACAAGGTGTAGGGGAAATAGTCATTATTTGACCATGCTTTATGAATATTTGAGGTTGTGACTTTTTAACTCATTGTGGTTTTGAGATAAAGGTTAACAGTTTTCACTCAGCTGGGGATTTTTCCCTAGGCAGGTGAACTCCCACCCAAACTTAACAGTTTTTCTCTAAGTAATGGGAAAGAAATGTACATAGGTCATTCATTTTTTAAGGAAAGGTGCAGGTAGGAATGAAGGTGAGTAGGCAGGTAGGCAGGAAGAGAGAAGGAGAAAAACACATGTGTATTTTATTTTTTATTTAGTTATTTACACTGGTTGCTTTCACCCAGGCCGTGACTCAAACCCATGAGGTATATAGCTTGCTCCTTCGGAGGTGACTGACCTAACTAATGCTCCACCAGGGCATGCCTGGGTCAGTCAATTTTAATAATATTGTCATAGTCCTCTTCCTCCTCCTCCCCTTAATTTTCTTCCTTATCATCCTCATAGTTATCATCATCATCATTATCATCAATCTATAATCTTGGACAAAGCATGAAGCTTGAGTATTAGACAAACCTACATTTGATTTCTGGTTCTTGGTATTTACTCTTCTGCCCTATTAGTCACAGTTGTTGACTCATCTGGGTTTCAGTGCCCTGCTCTGGATAATAAAGATAACAATACTTTCTTTACACTATTGTGGAGGTTAAGTGAGATGATGTTTGTAAGTGCATGTCGCAGAGAGTAGGTGACTCAATAAAGGTAGACTCTTTTCCCAGCTCTTCTTTAGTTGGCCTTCCCAATCACACTGTAGCATGTGAAAAATCCTTTTTCTTTTTTGAGTCTGACTCTAGTTAATGTGCTTCCTAATGGTCAGGGGGGCAAGGGGGCAATTTCAGTTGTTTATGCATTTGTTACTTGCCTGCAGTAGGAGGTATTTGAATTGGGAAACAGCTGTTGATAGCTAGCTAGACTGTTGATTTTTGAAATGCATTTGTGAGAAAAAACAACCAACCACTCAAGCTGTATCTTCCCGTTGTTTGCGAAACATCTAAATGGTGGCTATAAAGGGGAACTGTCTAGTGATTTAAGATTTGATTTTGGCAAATGTCTTTGGTAATTATCTTTCAAGACCCACATGTAAATTTATAAAGGCACCTTTCTAATTGCAATTAAAAACAAAAAAGAAAAACATAGCTAAAATATGTAAAATGCCTTGACTCTAGGTTCATCTTTAATGGTCACTAATTTCTCTGGCCAAAGAGGCTTATGTTTGCAAAGCCATTCCCTTAAGAGCTGAGGTTAAACAAGTGGGTGGCATGAGTTATAAATGAGTTGAAAATTGCCTTCTGTTCCAGCCCAATGCAATGGTCCATGTTTTGTAATGAGCTCTAGTTGATGAGGTAACTCATGTCATCAGGAGGAGCTCTCTACAGACTGCTCCATTTGTCACTGCTGTCTGAAGGACGCAACGTGCTGGGGAAGCTGGCAGTCTGCAGAATTTTTATGGTGCTGCATGCATGCAATGGGCTCCCTTATCAGAGCATAATTCAATAATAAATATAAAAACCAATGTTTAAATAATTCTAGGGTTGTGACATAACCTGACCAGTGCTCAGGGAATTAATACTGACACTGGGCTATTCACTTACCCATAGAACAGTTTGGGTGAAGAGAAGAAAAGGATGGGTTCTGGGAGAGTCTCTATTCATGATGGAGTATTCATATACTTGGCTATCTGCTTGGAATGCTTTGAACTGTGCCTTGTGACTCAATGTGGTGATTTTCAACTTGGTATCTCTTTATTCTTCATGTCTTCATCCTCCTTTTAAAAGAGAGACCAAAATACATAAAGGGTGACCAGAATCATTACATGAATTTTGTTTCAATAAACTGGAGCTGGCCTTATGGAATAGGTC
>RJWH01008675.1:0-28500 GCA_004363575.1 Solenodon paradoxus
GGTGTGGTTTCGCTGGGAAAATGGCCGACCGCTGGGATTGGGGCAGGGGAGGGCGTGGGCGAACGCTGTGCGGGCCGAGGGCTGATGTCCGCAGTGTACTGCGAAGCGAAGGTAAGATGAGAGACCAAAAGGTGAGGTCCGTTTGACAACCAGGACCTGGAACTCGGAAAAGCTGGTACTGGGACTCCGAAGTGCAGCTCGGCTCGCCCAGCCACCCGTCTCTGCCGTCCGGTCAGTGCCTGCGGATCGCGCACCCGGGGGCTACTCCAGGTGTAGGAAGAAGAGCAAAACCGTCCGGAAACAAGCAGGTCAGAGTGACGGCGGTGGCGCTGTTGGAGGGTCATGGGGGTGGAGGATGGTGGAAACTGTAAACTCCAGTGGGCCCACGGGCCGCCTCCAAACCCTCCTCTTTCTTTCCTCTTGGATCTTGTGACAGAAAACGCTCTGCAGGTACAAGGCCCGGAAGGAAGTGGCTGGGAGGGGAGAGTATCTCGGGAATCCGGGGTGGGGGTGGCAGGACCTTACTGTGCTCTTGGCGTGGGTTGGTGCATACAGCGCTCTGTCCCAGAGTTGTCGATCTGTAGGTTTGGTGGAGGTGGAAATCGCGACGGGGGAGGAAGGAAATTGCTCTGGAGCCCTGGAAGTTGGTCTAGTGGCTGGGGGAGGGGAGGCGGGTCCTGGTACCTCGGAGATGGCGCGGGTGGCGAGACTTCGTTCATTTTCGCCTGCCCGGTGTCTCCATACTCTTGTTCCACCACCACCCGCTTGGTTACAAGGAAGGGGGTGTTGCGTCCCCTTCGGAGCAAGTGGTTGGCGGAGGTGGGGTAGGAGGGAGGATTGGGGGAGATGGAAGGAGGCGGAGGAGGGAAATGGTGAATTTCAAAGCAGCAGCTGTGTGAGAAAAGAGTACGGAAGGTGGGAAACTTTTGGACTTTGCGGGTGCGGGCCCCAGATTTCGTAGTCGTGCATCCCGTCCTTGTTGAGGTCATTCTATCCCAAGAGCGCTCAGGGACTCCCTCCCCCACCCACTTTGTATTCTAGTTTGCTGGACGCTAGGCGAGCCTGAAAGCGTCAGAAGAAACTGCTGGACCTGTGAGGGTTTAAGCGAGGGTGCCACTGCCCCCAGAGTAGCTGGAGACGCTGGGAGTTAGGGAACAGATTAGGTACCTTAAATTTAATAAACTGGGGTGGGGTTGTTGAACGTGGGGTTACAGAAGCTGGAAGTAGGAAAACTTTTCAAAAGAACCTTCACAATAAAGGAGAGGAATTAGTGATCTAGATACTAAGCCCTTGACTCCCCGCCTTGAGTCCCTTTGCCCATCTGTCTATATAAAAAGGGACAAAAAGAGGATATTGAGACTTCACATCTTTCCTGCATTCCTAGGTCCGTGCTATATCTGCCGCTGCCACAGAGCCTGCCAGCTGTAGCTGAGGACTCCACCCTGACTGACGTGGGAGCACCCTTCTGGGCCAGAGCAAGCCCACCGTGCCAGGATTCAGACTTTTGCCCCAGAATGGGCCGTACCCGGGAAGCTGGCTGCGTCGCTGCTGGTGTGGTGATCGGGGCTGGAGCCTGCTACTGCGTCTACAGGCTGACCTGGGGAAGAGATGAGAGCGAGAAAATGTGGGACGATGACAATGATGAAGATGAGGAGTCTAGTGATATTTCCGAGACTGGGGTTGAGACTGGGAAAGGAGCTAATGCTGGGACAGGGGCCGGGACTAGACTTCAGAGTGACACAAAAGTTGAGGTGGGCATGGAACTCCAGAGTGGTCCAGAAGTAAAGGTGGAGGCCTACTCAAGGACCCAGAACGGAGGGGGCCTGGAGGCCAAGGCCAAGGCCCTTTTCATCACCCTGAAGGAACAGGCAAGCACAAAGGCTAACAGAGGTGCTAGGTTGGGCATTATCTCTGGGACCAGGACACTTGCACCAAGTTTACCCTGCCCAGGAGGCAGGGGTAGAGGCTGCCACCCCAACAAGAATGGGTCTAGGTCTGGGGGCAGGACAAGTGGAAAATCCAAGGGCAGGCCCCGAAGTAAGAGTACCAGGACTCCATCTACATCATGGCCTGTCCGCAGGGGCAAATTCAACTTTCCATATAAAATTGATGATATTCTGGGTGCTACTGACCTTCAGAAGGTCCTTAACATCCTGGAAAGATCAAATGATCCTTTTATTCAAGAAATAGCCTTGGTCACTCTGGGTAATAATGCAGCATACTCATTTAACCAGAATGCCATTCGTGAATTGGGTGGTCTCCCAATTATTGCAAAAATGATAAAAACGAAAGATCCCATTATTAGGGAAAAGGCTTACAATGCCCTTAATAACCTGAGTGTAAATGCTGAAAATCAGGGTAAGATTAAGACATATATCAGTCAAGTGTGTGACGACACTGTGGTCTGTCGCTTGGACTCAGCTGTGCAGATGGCTGGACTAAGACTTTTAACCAACATGACCGTGACTAATCATTATCAACATTTGCTTTCTTACTCTTTCCCAGACTTTTTTGCTTTGTTATTTCTGGGAAATTACTTCACCAAGATTCAGATAATGAAACTAATTATAAACTTCACTGAAAATCCAGCCATGACAAGAGAGCTGGTCAGTTGTAAAGTACCATCAGAATTGATTTCCCTCTTTAATAAAGATTGGGACAGAGAGATTCTTCTTAATATCCTCACCCTATTTGAGAATATCAATGACAACATAAAAAGTGAAGGGCTTGCATCTTCCAGGAAAGAATTCAGCAGAAGTTCACTTTTTTTCTTATTCAAAGAATCTGGAGTGTGTGTTAAGAAAATCAAAGCATTAACAAATCATAGTGATCTGGTGGTGAAAGTAAAAGTGCTAAAAGTATTGACCAAACTGTAATTACTAGTCTGTTCCAAACCAGCGTTGAGGTAATTTTTACTTCGCATTCAAGAACAGTGCATTTTGTAAATTTTTTTCACTGTGCTTACATGGCAAAGAGATAATTTCAACTGCTATTTTGGAATAATGAATATCAAAGATCAACAGCGATGCTGGTTGTGATGTTTGGTTTTAGGCTAGCCCATTTTACAGAAATCACATGAATACTAGAGCTCAGACAAAGAGCATTTCTTGATTCCATCTTGCTACCTAGATTGAGATATTTTTACTCTTTTCCTCTATCTAAACTGATGGAGAACTAATCATGAATAAGCTACAATTTTGTATTGGTTTACATTTGTTAATATACGACTTGCGTTTCATCAATAAAGTTGTGTGTTTTAACCAGCAAAAAAAAAGAAAAAGAAATTTATCATATTCTTGAATTTTCCATTTATTTGGAAAGACACGATGAATGAAGACAAAACAAAACTAGGAGTCCCTGATCACGGGCAGGCTTCTCCCATCAGTGCAGAAACTGCCATGGACTACAGCGCTCAGGAAAAGTTTTATGAAGGAAGCAGACACTTGGGCAGAAGGCATTGAAAGAGTGGGGAGTAGGGAGAGGTAAGGCATGAAGGTGGGAATCCTATCTCAGCAGAAGCTGGAATTCCTGGAGTGCAAAGTAGGGAAGGAAGTGATGGGAAATATGGTTGGGCAGTTGGGCGAGTTCCATTTGTGGAAGGCCCCTGATTGGTACACCGGGGTGTCTAAATATCGTTCCATCCACTCCTGGGGGATACCAAAGCCTTTTGTGGCCAGAAGGACAACAGCAAGAAAGGGAAGCGATGTGGTAGATTTGTGTGCAGATTGAGTTGGAGTTGGGGTGGGGACAGGAGTGGCCACTGGAGACTGGGAAACCAGTTATCACTATAGTTTAGGAAGGAGATGACAAAGGTGTGACATTTCACTGCTGGTCATGGGAATGGTAAGGGGAGGAGGGAAGTGAGAGTCCCTGAGGATGAAGAAGTGCTAGAATCTATTCTGGGCACATTTGGAGAGGGACAGTTTTATTTTAGGGTCCTGGGGACAGTTGATAGTAAAAGGCCCTCTTCCTTGGCCAATTCTGATGTCCGTGTTAATGAAGATAGTAGCTACTATTTTGAAATGTAAATTCAGTAATAATAATGTAAAATAATGCTATATTACAAAATAATAATGTGAAAATATAATCAGTAATTTTATTGCTTCTATCATATTTTATAACATTAGCTGGGAGAGGGCCTTGATGGCACCATAGAGAGTGTTGTTGGCACACATACTGGAGAAGACTTACTTTTCTCCCACCACGCAGTGTCAGGGAGTATATGGGTGGACGAGCACTTTCAAAAGATCCTGATGAGAGCCTTCATTTGTATGGGGCCTATTTGGACACAGATTTCCGAAACCTTCAAGACGTGAATGTTCTTTGACACAGTAATTCTACCTACAGAAATTTATCTTTGAATAATTGACTTGTACAAATATATACATATTCATACTGTTTTGAAAAGTGAAAGTAAAAATAGTGAACAATCCGTGTCTCAAATTAGGCAAATTAAGGCATGTTTACACACTGAAACAT
Organism: Solenodon paradoxus; assembly: GCA_004363575.1. Taxonomy (NCBI): domain Eukaryota; kingdom Metazoa; phylum Chordata; class Mammalia; order Eulipotyphla; family Solenodontidae; genus Solenodon; species Solenodon paradoxus. Next base: position 4,480 of record RJWH01008675.1, read on the forward strand.
CATGCAGCTCTTTTAAATGTTGGTGAGCATCTACACATATTTAAATGGAAAAAATCATTGTCTAATCTTGAGTGAAAAATCTAATTATCTAGTTACCTAACTATACAGAGAATACTCCATTTTTGAGAACTATGAAACATTTATATTCATTAAACTTCTGCAAGACAGAATGAAACGAATGCTTGTGACTAATAGGATAATGCATGAACTTACTATTCTAATCGTTTACTGTACGTACATTTTCTGATCTGCTTCTTTTTTGTCTAATTGTAGAAAACAAGTTTTTGGATACAGGCTAGGCTGAAAATGAAGGAGGTGATATGGGTGAATCCTCAGGGCTTATGTGAATATGTTTAGAGCACATACTGATGGGAAAATATTTAGATCAAAAAAAGAGATGCGTTAAAGTGATAGGTGAGTTGTACGGGTGTGCATAAGAGTCTTTGCATCATACAGTTAAATGAAGTAATGAATTTAATCAATGAAAGAGAGTACCCTTAATACCTAAAAGACTGGGCAAACGATGTTTGTTTTGCCTATTTTCTAAGGTGTCATTCTGTTATATCCTAACAGTAATTTTTCAGGTTTATTGATATATATGTATATATATAATTGACATGTAATATTATGTAAGTTTATGGCATACAATGTATTTATATGATGCATTTATATACTGCAAAATGATTGCCACCATGGCATTAGCTAACACCTCCATACTATTAATAGTTACTGTTTTTTTAATTATAGTTAACTTTGATTTACAAAATAATACAAGCTCGTGTACGTAGGTTTACCATTTGCCAAATATTTGACAACATACCACATCCGCTGCAAAATAACCACATGTCCTCCACAACTTTCCATTGGATCCTACCACCACTTGCTACCACCCCCTATCCTCCTTCCCCCTGGTAATCTTAGTTCTATCATCAATATTCAAGGGTTGGTTTTATTTGTTCGTTCATTTCTTAAAAATATTTTGCCTGCATCATGTGTTTTATTTTCAAAAAAATATTTATTGAGGTAGCTTTGATTTACCAAACAGTATAAGCCATGTGTGTAAGTTCCCCATTCTTCAAATATATGCCAGCACACCCTGCTTACCAGAAAATTACCAAAAGTTCTTCACCACTGTCCATTGGACCCCACCACCATTTGCTCCCACCTGCCATCCTGTTTCCTACTGGTAACTTCAGTTCTATCAGTCAGTTCTATTGTTAATGTCCAGGGGTTGGTTTTGTTTATTTTGTTCATTTGTTTTGTTCCTATATATTCCACATAGTAGTGGGATTTTTCAGTATTTGTCTGTCTACTTTGGACGTATTTCAGTTAGCATAACCCCCTCTATTTCCATCTACTTTGTAGCAAATGACAGTATTTCATCTTTTTAGGGCTGTCTCATATTCCATTGCATATATAGATACACACACACATAAATGTACCACATCCTCTTTAGCCATTCATCTGATAATGGGTATTTAGGTAGTTTCCAATTCTTGGTTATTGTAAATGATGCTGCAATAAACATGGGGTTTGATGTGAATTTGTGTTTTTATGGCAAATATACAGAAATGAGATAATGGTATCATATGGATTTTCCATCTCAATTTTTTTTAGGACTCTATAATGATTTCCATAAAGGTTGCAACAATTTACACTCCCACCAAAAGTGTTTATTTCCTCTGTGTATGGTGTTGAGGGAGGTGTAGATTCATTTTTTTGCATGTGACTGACCACTTTTCCCAACACCATTTGTTGAAGTGGTTTTCCCTTTTCTGTTCATTGTATGCTCTCAGCAACTTTGTCATAAATTAACTGGCCATATGTAAATAAGTCAATGTCTGGTGATGCAATTTTATTCCACTAGTCTGTGCATCTGTTTTTATTCCAATATCATACATTTTTGATTAATATACCTTTGTCTGAGCATGTGATACCTCCATTTTTTGTTCTTTTTCCTCATGATTGCTTTGACTAATCAAGATCTTTTGTGATTCCACACAAATTTGTTTATTTTTTGGTTTTATTTCCTTGAAAGATGTCAGTGGGATTTTGATGGGGATTGCATTAAATCTTTTATTGCTTTAGGTAAGGTGGACATGTAAACAATGTTTTTTCCCCATTTGATCAACAACATTACAAAGAATGTAAATCAGGAACAATCAGAGGGGAGGCTACAGAGGGCTTGGATGAGCATGTATTGCATAAAAACACACAACAGATTGAGACACAGGGATCATGTTTGAGTGACTGTCTCTGATGGGGAAAGGAATGAAGGGGAATGATGAACAGGTTAAAAATAATTAAGTTATTTAGGCTGTATCCACTCTAGTAGCATGATATCAAACTGTGAAAGAAGCTAGAGGGTATCCACTGAGAAGAGGGGTGGAAAGTGGGTAGAGTTCTGAAGCTCCTGGATTGATCAGAGATGTTGAACCTCAGCACTGCAGCCACACAGGGCTGTGATGCCTTTTCAAGATATGTGGGTAGGCTTATAGGTATCTACCTGCGAGATCAACATGCTCAGGTCTAATTTGTGGTAGTCAGTGGGTACTCAGCGCTGGGAGAGGGTCTTGAAAATTGCAACTTGAAGAAGAATGGTCTGTAATGGAACCAATTTTGCCAAAAGTTATTGATATAAGCAAGAGTGATGACACATAGTTGTGTTTGTTCCTTTTTGTTGCTGAAAAGTATTCTCTTGTATAGCAGTCATTACAAATCGATAGGTGAGCTTTTGTGTCTACCTTTTCTCACTGACAAGTTCTGGTGAAGATGGAGAGCCCAAAGAATTGGAATCCAAGCTTGTGGAAATAACGTCATTTTCTAAAATGGGACAGAAGCAGTGTATGTTAGGGTCTTGACAGCAGGCAGCCAAGGTGGATTAATTTGTGGCAGCAAACTGGTCTCTGAGGTTGTTAAGATTGGGACATATCTTGAGTTGGAATGAAGGCACCTGATGATTTGTATAAACTAGGAATGCAGGCTAGTCACCGGAGATTCTGAGAAGCGAATCCATGTTTTTTCCCAGGGGATGTAGTATTGATTCTGTCCTCAGCTAATTGCTGTTGTTGAACTTCCTATTGTTTTTCCTGAATATGCTTGCATTTTATTTTCTTAAGTTGCTCTATAGTTCTTGAACCAAACCCGCAGTCCTGTTGGGTCTATCTCCATTTTTAAGATGACTTTTCTCCGAAGGCTGGGCTGGAGTATGGATTCTTACTGAACAGGAGCTTCAAATCTTCCAGTTGTTGCTCAAGGGACACAGTTTGCTTCCTTGGTAGATACTTTGTGGGCTTTTCTTTAAGAAGGTTCTGGGTTTGACATTTTGCAATCCAGAGGGGTTCCCATGCTCAGGTAGGGGCAAACTGAACAATGCTAATTCTTCCCAGCCATGAACATAGACTATCTCTTTGTATCTTCCTCTGTTTCTTTTGACAACACCTTGCGGTTTACATTGTACAGGTCTTTCACCAACTTTGTTAAGTATGTTCCAAGGTATTTAATTCATTTTGTTTCTATTTTATTTTTTAAAGGAAAGGAGAAAACTGGAATGAAGGCAGGCATACAAGAAGAAATAGGAGGAAGAAGTATTTTATTTTTGTTTAGTTGTTCATCTTTATTGTTTCCCTGGGTCACAGGTCTTGAACCAAGGACATTGGGATGTATGTGGATTATCCCTGGTGATCTAAACTGCTAGGCCACCAGGGCACGACATGTTTCTATTTTAAATGGAATACTTTTCTTAATTTCATTTTCTGTCTCATTACTTTGCATATAAAATATAACAGATTTTTATATGTTAGTTTTGTAGTTTACCATTTTACTCATTTATTAATTCTAATAGTTTTTTGGATTGAGTATTCAGGTTTTTCTACATATGCTACCATGTTATCTGCAAGTAGTGATGACTTTACTTATTTTCTAACTTGGATTCATTTTTATTTCTTCTTCTTGACTAATCTCTCTAAGAACTAAAGTATGATGCTAAAGAGCAATGCTGATAGTTGTCACCTTTATCTCATTCCTCATCTTATGGGACGCGCTTTCATATTTTCACCATTAATCATGATGTTGGCTGTGGGTTTATCATATATGGTATTTACTATGTTAAAGTATGTTCCTCTATTCCTTTTTATGTTGAATTTTTGTCATAAGTGGTGCTAGATCTTGTCCAATGCTTTCCATGCATCTATTAATATGATTATATGATTTTTTCCTTTTTTGTTGATGTAGTATGTTACTTTAATATATTTGCAAATGTTTAGTCATCATAGTATCCAGGGATAAATCCCACTTGGTCATGATTGATGATCCTTTTGATATATTGTTGGATTCAGTTTGCTAGTATTTTTCGAGGGTTTTTGCATCTGTGTTCATCAGAGATGTTGGTAATTTTCTCTACTGGTGACATCTTTGTCAGCTTTTGGTATCAGTGTAATGGTGGCCTCATAAAAAGTGTCTGAAAGCATTTCTTTTTCTTCAATTTTGAGGAAAAGTTTGAGAAGAATAGAAATTAATTCTCTGGAGTTTTGATAAAATCCACTAGTAAAGCCATCTGGTACTGGGCTTTTATTTGGGGAGAGTCTTTTGATTTCTTCAATTTCCTTGCTTGTGATAGGTTTTCCATCTCTTCCTGATTCAAGCTGGTAAGCTCTATGTTTCTAAATATCTATCCATGCACATGAGGTTGTCCAGTTTATTGACTATATATAGCTGTTTAGTAGTAGTCTCTCCAGATGCTTTGTATTTTTGAGGTAATCGTTGTAACTTCTCCCTTTTCATTTCTGATTCTACTTATAAGAATTTTATCTTATTTTTTTCTTAATGAGCCTAGTCAAAGGTTGTCAATTTTGCTTATCTTTTCAAAGAACCAAATTTTGGTTTAATTGATCATCTAAATTTAAAAAAATTTCTATTTCATTAATTTTTGCTCATCTTCATTATTTCCTTCCTGACATTTGGCTTCATTAATTCATTTTTTAGTTACTTTAGATGTAGGGTTAGATAATTTATGCATAATTTTTCTCGTTTCTTGAGGTAGGTCTAGATTTCTAAAAACTTCCCTCTTAGTACTGCTTTTGCTGCTTCCAATAGATTCTAGTAGCTTGTGTCTTTATTTTTTAAATGTCCGAATGCTTTTTATGTTTCTCCTTTTACCCAAAAGTCATTCAGAAGCATGTTGCATAGCCTTCACAAATTTTGGAATTTTCCAGCTTTTCTTTTGTGGTTGGTTTCTAGTTTTAAGCCATTGTGACTGGAGAAGAAACTTGATGTGATTTCAATCTTTTTTGGTTGACATAAGTGCAATAATGGCAGAGAGGGCTGGGCATTTCACCCCAGGGCTTACCTGCAATGGCTACCTCCAACACCTGCACTACACAGAAAAGGGATTTTGGGAGAGGACACCCAGCAATATCTCTGTCCACAATGGGGCTATCCATCTTTCTACCGCACACTGAAGTTTTGGTTCAACAAATGAATGTCCTGCAGTCAGGTCTCTCTTGAACAACCTCCCTGTACTCTCTGTCCTGTGTTCTTTGCTTCACAGAGGCCTATTGGTGTCCATAGAAAAGCACCTCTATTTTTCACACCAGGTTGTAAGTGCTTCTGGGTTAGTTTCCAGATGTGGGGTCGCCCACTTAAGGAGCAAGCTTTTCAGCTTTGGAGCGGAAGAAAGTGTGAGCATTGCACATCACTGGTCCCTCCCTACAGACCCCAGGTCTCCCAACAGGGCAGTATGAACACCAAGTCCGAGCTTCTTCTCCTATATTTGTGAAAATGTGTGTCCTTTCTTTTTGTGGATATGCTTGTCCCTGTTCCTTTTCAGAGGCCATCGTAGTTGGGTGTAGTTTGTTGTTCAGTTAATACATTTGATATTATATTTAATTATGTTATAATATTTAAATATATATGCATATACATATTTCATCTTTTGATTGTGATAACCAGAAGGGAAGAAATAAGGGGTGTGTATGTCAGGTACAGGAATCAATTAAGTGGTGAAAGGTGGAAACTAGATATTTGGTTGTGAACATAATAGTATATATATACATAGACTTTGATTTACAGTGATGTACACCTGAAACCTAAATAATGCTATAAACCAATGTTACTTCAATAAAAACATATTTAAAGGTTTTTGATTACTATGAATTACAAAGTAAAAGCAAAAACATATCGCCTTGTAGAAATCTAGTGAATATATTTTGCTTGTGCATAACAACTTCATTCAAGTTATTCATTTAACAATCTCACTTCATCCACAATGGTATTAGTTATGATGCTTATCTTCATAAGGTTATTATGCATTTTCATTTTTAGTTATGTTACACGTTATTTCATCAAGATAAATTTTGAAACACTAAATTCTTGGCTTGAAACAATGGTACCTTTGGAAGGGACAATTTCCACTCAGTCTCTGGTGGTATTATTCCAACCAAAAAATCTTTCAAAAAGTTCATTTTTGACATGAAATTCTTCCACCAAAAAGCGTAGTCTTATTTACTAACGACTACATACACAAGGGGTTAACAGCAAGAAAAAAAGATGGAAATTTAAAGGCAACCACTAAAATTAAAGAATCTATTGTATAGAAGAGGTATCTGGCTCACACCAACTAAAAATGACAACTAAAGTGTGTTAATAACCCGATGCTTGAGTCATTGTTATGTATGTTAAGAGACTGAAGCTGGACCAAGTGGGAATTTGTCATTATCATTGCATTTTGTCTTTTACAATGAATACTCTAGTCAATAGGAAATATGAGTTATATTCTGAGTCCCAGTTAGAACATGCTGACCGCTTAACATTTTCAACAAATTTATATTAGTACAGTCATTTCCTTTACTCACTCTACTTTGCATCCTTTCCTATCAATTTAAGTGTATGACAAATATAAGACATTTCAAATTATGACTTTTCTAAGGTACATTTGAAGATGGTTAGATGAAGAGTACCCATTTGCTTTGCCTTGAAATATACAAACGGAATGTGGATGTTTCTCAGTGTCTAAAAGCTAACTTTCTTCCTCCCATCACTTCGGCCACACAATTTCCCAGACCTCACTTTCAACCTTATTTTCCATGGATTTACCAAGGAATGAAAACCAGAAAGCAAACAATTAAGCTCAAGGACATCTGATACCAAATTTTTAAAAATATTAACATGAAATAAATTGTGCAAATAATCAAAATTCATGTTAATGAATTCAATGATTATATATGAGATTTTCATTGATGAATAGGATTTGGGGGATATTGAATTTCCATGCAAATCATTGTCTTTTGAGTCCTTGGGTACTTTCATAATTTAATTTGTGAACAGAATTTCTAGAACAAACAGTTTTTTTTAACCAAATAACATGTTGAAAATTATTTAAATAGAAAAAACAGAATAAAATGAACTGTTTGCTGTGGCAGGCCTTAAATTACATTATTATCTAGAAAACATAAGAGGTAGAAGATAACTAAAACATTTGCAACACTTGATTCAAATCTGTAGCTCCTATAGCAATTAAGCATGGTTTTAGAAACTAAACTTCATTTTCTAGTGTCCATATATTGGTCTAAAGAGTTTTCAATGTAAGTCCTCATATCATGCTTGATATAGAGAAGGAGGAAGATGCAAGAATAGGACACATGAGGCATGACATTTGATTTACAGCTCCTGTTTGCTTTATTGAGGGTGTTTAAAAATTCAATTGCCTGTATAAGACTCAGATGCTTCTTCAGCATTTTCCAGTCACTTTACATATTTTTATTGACTCAAGACATTTTCCCTTGGCAACATGTGGGTCTCTGTGCTATTTCTGAGTGAACTCTTCACCCAGAACTTTAGCTTTATATGAAAAAGCACAACTATTTTCTAGAAGACTTTCCTGAAATGAATGTTGATATAATAATACTCCTAACTCTTCAACAATGGAGTCAGCTCAGACTGTCCTTGAATAGCAAAGGCAGCAAATAGAGGACTGTTGCTTCAAGTGCTTGATGACTTACTCTCCTACAATCTCATCATTTTTGTTCCATTCCACAGTGCTCATTATACTGGACCAAATTATTTGGATGACAAAGTGTTCTGCAAAGTTGTTTTTTCATCTCCTCCTTGACATACAAAATCATACTCTTAAAAAGAGCACTGTGAATCATAGCTGTTCTTGAAATTCTGTCTGAAATTTCATACTAACTCCTGTGATTTGCTGATGCAAATATTCTGAAATTTCTTTCACGCCTATCTCAGTACAATACTTGATGAAGTGTTGAGTGGTTTGTTTATTGGAAGAAAAATGTTTCATCAGTTTGTTTTCCATGCTGACTTTTCAAAGACTTGCAGCTAGTGCTTTGATTATCTTTTTCATTTACCTACTATTTAAAAGAGCTTTACAGCAAGGTTGCTGAAACCCCTTCTTTAACCAAATTATCTTCATAAAAACCATTAAGAATGAATGCATCAAGTGCTCCACTTAGCTAGAAGAACACTAGTCATAGCCAACTTGTTCTTCTCCATCTCTGAAAAACCCCTTAAGAACAACAGCTGCTTTTTAAAAAAAAACATTATTCTTAAAAATAAACTCAAGATGGATAAGGGCCTTGCCTACAAGAATATGTAAATACTTAAGTAAAATTATAATAAAAATAATGTCAGGCAATACTAGAATCCTCCAGGTATTTGTAGCACCTGAATAAATTGAAAACCTGAGCAAACGCTTGCATGATCTTTAAGTCTTTTTGTGTTGCAAGTGCACCTCTGTACACATCATGCAATCTGCCAGTGGAGATACCACCTGGAGCCAGCATTCTGCTCTTTGCCAGCATGTCAGAGTATTCCTGCATATTGATAGCAATTAAGTTTTGCTCCAGAAACATCAAGGAACTTTGCTACTGCTTCCTTTCTAACTTGATTTATTTTTAATTTGTGAGTCTTTTGTTTTATACTTTGTATGAGAGTGAAAGACAGACTACATCACCCCAAAACATACCACGTTGCAACAACTTATCTTGAGCTGAAGGCACTTGAAAAATTACAGGTGCAAGAAGGATTCTTTGACACCCCCCTTATCTTCCGGAATATAAGAATTAAAGCTCCTATGTGAAAAATGTCCTCACTACACTGGAGGAAAAAAAACCAACAACATTCTTATCACCAGAGATATAGAGAGCTGAAGTTGAGAGAATTTTGTACAAACAAGTCTCATTACCTTATAACTCTTTATCTTATTTTGGTCTCTCCATATTTTAATTCCTCTCCCCAGTTGCCTCTCTTATGCCAAACTAATAACAAGCACATAGTTTTGTCATTTCTTGGAGTCTTCATTTACAAATGAAGGTTTCTGTGTCATATAAAACTTATGTTAAGTAAACTTGCAGGCTTTTCTCTTGTTAATCTGTCTTTTGTCACCAAGTCCCAGCCCAGAACTCAAGATGGTTAGAGGACCTCCTTACTGGAATATGCAAATACTTAAGTAAAATTATAATAAAAATATTGTCAGACAATACTAGAATCCTTGAAGATTTTTTCACCTCTTTTGGTATGATATTGTTCAAATTTGAGAAGCAATGCATTTATGTAAAAAACAGGTACATCACAGAAGAAAAAAGTGATGCCATCTATATTGTCAGCCCATTGTTTGGTATTTTACATAGTTCTCTCCCATCGTACTCCACATTTAGTTGCTTAACAGTCCTGTCAAGTAAATGTTGTTATATTTTTATTGCAAACTAAAAGAGACTTGAAGAAATTAGGCAGGATTCCCAAGATTATTCTATTGGTAAGAGACAGTCAGTGACCTACAGTTGAGCAATTGATGACTTTTGAATTCCTTAGTATGGAGTGAAATATTTGTGTAATGCCTTTATAGATACTTGACACAAAAACACCCTTGAAGACATAGAAATGAGTTTCTTTATGTTGAGGCCATAACTTTATTGATACAGCAAGAAGTGGAAGAAAGAGTAAATAAAAAGCAAAGTTTTAGTAGTTGCAAATAATTGAGGCTCAGGTGAGGGACAGATAAAATTGTATGTATCCTACTGTCCCTATGTGTCAGGTGGAATGAGCAGTTTGGATCTGGAGCAAATAATAACTTCTGTACTGACATGTTGAACTTGGGGTGCTGAATGACATTTTACACAAAGGGTGAAAATGGTGCTAACTTCATAATAAATAAATCTTACAGGAGCACATAACCTCTTTACTTCTCCACTCCATCCTTTTCATCTTTTTTCCCTTCTCTTCAATTTGTCTCCCTCCTTCCAGGAGGTAATAGGCAATAGCCTATTAGTGCTTCTGTCTTTTGGGGTGACTGTTTCCTACCCATGGCACCAGGTCATGTACTAGTGAGCATTTGATACAGACCAGTCATTGTCCTTGCTGTGCTAATACGATGCCCCTGGAGGGTTATTGGATTCCAAGATTTGGGTACTCTGGTTAAAGAGAGATGGAGACACAGCCCTATATACACTGCTTACACTTTTGATGTCCCACACCTGGTACTATCAGAACCCAGTCACCCTGACTATGGGAAGTGCTGTGTGGGACACATGTGACTTCCTGGTTAGGTCGGCCACATGGCCAAGCCACAAGCTGGTGTCCTAGCGTCTTCACATCAGAGGTGCCACTTTCAGTCATTTTGAGAAAGGAATGGCTCTAAGATTGTGACCCTGATTGTGACAGCTCATTGGGGTAGGGAGGAGACAGTGTCCTCTCTTTAGAGAGCATGTCAGCTCCTGGGAAACTGAGAAGTTAGAAACTCAGAGACCATCTTACTATTTTGGTTTTGTTCTATTCTGGTGGTTTTAGGAATATAAGTGGGTCTTTTCCAGTTCAATGTGTTTGGTAGTGGAATGGGTGAATGAAACTTGGTTCTTGTCTTGGTGTGAGAAACAATTCAAATACCCAGATAGGAGAAGTAAAGTCAAGTAAGAATTTAATGGGAAACAGGACAGTGTATTTTGGAGTGGTCTGAACAGGCAGCCTCAATTGTTCCAGAAGGCGGAGTTTGAAACATGCAGGCCACGCTCTGGGACATGTTTATATCCACTCTTCTTCTCTCAGGACCCTATAGGATGAGCTGTTTCAAGACTGTTTTTCTAACATATTTTGCATAACTGTCAATAGTTTCAAAGTTTCCTCTTTTTCAAAGTCCCTCTTTCACATTCCTTGATCCCTATAGTTTCTTTCTGCTTTTGTCAGGTGTCATATACATCCTTTGTCTGCCCCACCTCATTTTTACATAACTGCTTGTCCTAACATATTCAAAGGCAATTTTACAAAGATGGAGCATAATTCTCTCATGAATTGTGACGTAAAGCATAGTATTTCAAATGGTATTATACTTCCACATTTGACTCTCTTCACGGGATCCCTCACAGGTCTTGTGTTAAATACCTGGGAAATGTGTGCATTTGGGAGATATGTATGAAGGGAGAGAGAAGTGTGACAGGGAGAAGGGAACGAAGGCTTTTTGGAGGGCTAACTTTATCTTTACAAATTATTGCAAAATATTTCAATCCACCATTGAGAGTAGGCTAAATGTAATTTTCTGGTTCTGTTAACCATTTAAATTTTACAAAGTCAAAGGGTAGGTTTAATACAATCATCTTTAGGCATAAAGTCTCTTTTTTTAAACATTTTTAAGTTCACAGAGAACATAACATCATATTGGGTGGATTTCTTTTGGAAATAAAAATCAGAATGATAATTTATGTCACTAAGAAATATCATTACCTAGTAACTGAGATTCTTAGAGTTTGTGGCTTATAACATTCTTTCCTCAAGATCAAGCTACTTCAGAAAACAAATTTTCCTCACAAGGTTGTTTGTTTAGTGCTAGAGAAGCAGGGCAAGTTGACTTAGATGTTCATGATATAAAAGTAGGTGGATATCTATTCATTTACATTGCTCATTTTTCCCCCACCCCCAACCATTCCTTTATAGGTGACCAACCTCTAGGTGAGCAATTCTTTCATCTTTTTCCTTCCAAGATTTTGGTCATGCAGAGGAAGTTTCTTCTTACATATAGGATATAAAAATAGACTCCTATTACCTTCAATTTTTTAAATACACAAATTTTGATATTTCAGTATATTTTTATATTACATAGGTTTATATATTATGAAGTACATGTCTATTATCAACACATTTTTTTCTCCTCTAATCTCTTATGGGCATACTTTGTTAGTCTCTATTCTGCTAGTTATGTTGATGTAACTCTAATATTTTTTTCAGGAAACTATTGGACTTCTTTCATGGAACAGTTTCCACATTTGAGACACCTGTGCCATTCTTATGGAAGGGGCATTTGGACAGGGAGGCTTTCTTCTTTTGGGATGGTGAGTTTCTAGCTTAGACCCTTACCATTCCTCATTTTTTGCTTCAGAGAATCTTTAGTTCTGTTATTTTTCAAGGATATTTCACTGAATACAGAATTCTAGGTTGCTGAGTTCCCTCCCCCACCACTTTAAATATTTCACTAGACTCTCTTCCTGTTTTCATTGTTTTTGGTAAGTCAGATGTAATTATTATTGTTTTTTCTCTAAGAATAAGGAGTTTTCTCCTCTGGTTTCTTTCAAGATTTTCTGTCTTTGGTCTTCTGCAGTTTGAATGTGATCAGCCAGGTATAGACTTTTTGATATTTAGCCTCTTTGCTGTTCTCTGCACTTCTATGATCTCTGGTGTGGTGTGTATCATTATTTTGGAAAAATCTCAGTTATTGTTACTTTAAATATTGCTTCTCCTTTCTTTTCCTTTTGGTATTTTTATTACATGTGTATTGAACTTTTTGTAATTGTCTCACAATTCTAGATATTCTGTTCTCTTTTTTCCACTCTTTTTTGTCTTTGCTTTTCAGTTTGGGAAGTTTCTATTGACATACATTCAAACGCACTGATTCTTTCCTCAGCCATGTCCAGATTATGGCATCATAAAAGACACTCTTCTTTTTTGTTGTCGCTTTTTGATTCCTGGTATATCCTTTTGATTCTTTCTTAGAGTTTCCATTTATTTGCTTGTTATTCAACTGCTGTTGCATATTGTCAACTTTTCCCATTAGAACCCTTAACACATTAATTATAATTATTTTAAGTTCCTTACTTTATAACTCCAAACTCTGTGTCATACCTGAATCTGGTTGTGATGTTTGCTTTGCCACTTCAGACTGCCACTTTTGTTTTTTCCTTTTTAGAATGCTTTGTAAATTTTATTGGAAGCTAGTCATAAAGTAATGTGGTTATAAGGTAATAAAAACTGAGATTATTAGGCTTTTATTGTGAGGCTTTATGCTAATCTGATTTAGAGCAGCACATATTTAATGTTGCTGTAATTGTAGGTTCCACGATTTTTTTTTGTGTGTGTCTCCTCTTGTCTTTGGGTTTTCCTAAAACTTCTTAAGCAGAGTCTGTGTCTTGCATCTATCTCAGTGTGATCCACTGTTATTATACAAATCCTGTTGATGTGGTGTTGGGTGTCAAGAAAGGGAAGGATTCTATAATCTTACAATTAAGTCTCAGATTTTAGTGTACCTGTATACCCGGACTATAATATTTAGAGCAGTTCTTAACACGTCTCTTCTTTTACATGAGATAGGAAGCCAAAATCTGGAAGTGGGCAGTTTTCCTTCCCTCAGGTTAGATAAGGCCATGGAAAATTAATTTCCCTTTCAGGATGACTTTGTTATGGAGAACACTGTGAACACATTTTAGAATGGCTACTTTATCCTTAGGCATAATTCAAAATGGTTATTTTCCCCACCCCAGCCAGAAACAAAAGGAAAATTCTCTCTCATCTTCATTGTGAAGAAACTTTGCATTCTTTGAGGCGAAACCAATGAAAGTTTAGCACTCTTCTTCAAAGTTCCCCACCTCCCATTTTTAACTCTTACGTTAGTCTATATTCAGCCTCTAGAAAGTATTTGAAATTATATTATTTAAGTATTGTAACCAGTTATTGGCTCTAGAGCCTTCTGTCTTTGGTAAATCTGCCTCAGCTATAACCTCTGGAGTATCTTCAGTTTGGGGGAGGGGATTGGTTTGCACACGCTCAATTCTCCCAAAAATCTTGGAAAAGTTGTTGATTTCCCATTTGTCCATTTTTCTTATTGTGAAGAGGATAGTGAGGACTTCCAAACTATATGTTGGAGCTGAAACTGAAACTTACTATTGTAATTTTTAGTTGAGAATTAATTCTTAATTCTTTTCCCCCCTCACACTTCTTTTAGTGAAATTAGTCATCTGCTTTCTTGAATATATTAACCAGAATTATTTGAAAGTCTATGACTGATACTTCTAATAATTTAGTATCCCGTAAATCTTTATCTGCTGTCTAACTTTTTTTCTCCTAGTATCTCTTGGTTTCTTTTATTCCTTTTAGACAAATTTCTGCCTGTCACATTTATTGGTATGCATTTGTGTGAATATGAAACATTATGAATGAAAAATTCTTGAAAAGCTACATATTGCCTTGATTAGTAGAGATTTCTTTTAGCTTTGGAAAGGCAGTATAAGAGTAAATTACCTTAAGCCAATCAGTAATTGAGGTTAGATTTCTATCTTTGCTGGATCTATTCTATTTCTAGTTCACCCTTACTACTAGAATGGTGTAATCCTTCAGGGGTTCTAACTGATAGCCTGGGGAATTTATAGGATCTGTCAATCTTGGAAGTTCCCAAATTCCAATTTTTATCCTTCCTGTACTATGAAGCTGTCAACAAATTTATCTTCCCAGCTTCTTAACTTCCTCTTCCTACTTAGCTTCTCTGCTCTCAGCTTTTTATCTATTAAGAACTGGTGAATGCCTCAAGAAGAAAATTAACTCAGATTACTCATCTCAATTTTCTGTAATTTCCTTTTCTCCAGAATTTTAACTCATCAAATCCTGCCTGTGTAGGTATCTCTGAGTTTAGGTTTTTAATCCTTAACTCTGTGAAAGGGATGACAGCTCAACTTTGTTTTTCTGCCTCTTAGCAACTTCTTTTTCAACCTTTCTACACATGTTGATAAGCAACTGGCAAAAGCCTCCAGGGGAAAGTTGGTTCCCAGTATCAGTTTCATCTCATTGTTTTCCTTTTCTTCAAGATTTCGGTAGCTCAAGCCTCACTGCGTTGATGGCTCTTCCTTGTCTTTAAATAGTATAATTTGTCCAATATTGCAGCTTTTCTTATCCATTTAAGTGGGAGCAGTCATTCCACTAGTAGACCATGATAACCAGAAGCAGACTATGCATCACAATTTTTATATGTAATATTTTTGTTAGTACTCACAAAAAGTGCTTTCTAATTTTAATTATAAATTCTTCTTTGATTCATGGGTTTTTATAGAAATATATTTCCTTACTCTAAACACAAGCAGATTTTCAGTTACTATTTCTACTTAATTATACCATAATCATAGAACATATTCTATGACTTTAATCTTTTGAAACTTGTTAAAACTTGCTTCATAGCCAGGTATATCAGTAAGTTTTATCATGTTTCACATGTTTTTGAAAAAAATGCTTTGTACTTCTTGATGTAATGTTATACCAATCAGGGATTGAATTAATTTAATTAGGTCAAGCTTGATAATCATGTTCAAATCTTTGTCTCTGCTATTTTTTACCTGCTTATTCTGTCAACAATGAAAGAGGTATGCTAAAATCTCCCACAGCGTTTGGGGCCTATTGCTTCTTATAGCTCTTTTTTTTGCTTATGTATTTTGAAACCATGTTTTAAGATGTATACAAATTTGCAATTGTATATTCTTCTGGCAAATTATGCATTTTTCCACATAGACTATCCCTTGTTGTCTCTACCAATGTTTTTTATTTAAAGTTCATTTTACTTGATGTTGATATGCCTTTGACAGCTTTCTTTTGCTTTTTATTGTACAAAATATTTTTCATAAGGTGCTAATTATTTACCAGTAGTGCATTTAAATACAATACTTCAAAACACTCTGCAAAAAGAGAGTACAGATCACATTTATTTAATAACAAAATTTCTAGTTCTTTAGGAAAATGTTTTGAGTTTAAGAACTTGTAACAACAATTTCAAAGCAATGAACAAAAATATTAAGCAAGTTGCTTTCTGGTACAAGACAAAATAAACTTATTTATGTAACAAACACATTTTTGTGCTAGAAACAGAATGGGGGGGATCTAAATTGAACAAAAAGTTCAAGAAATGGGTATTCATAAATGGGTAAGTGAGGCTTAATATTGTTAAGGACTAGGGATCTTTTAACATCAAATTGTGCTTGTAAAAATAAAAACTGTTTTTAACATCAGCAGTATGTTTATCTACTTCAGCCAATGGTTTTTCCTTTAAAATACAGACTCCCATTGTTCATTTGTCAAATTTAAGAAAGATATCTGGTTAATCTCTTAAACTTAACTACCAATGTCTAATTCTGTTCTATTTCCTTACACATTTTTCCCAATGGACCTAGGACCTATGATAGGGAATATATAAAGGCATGCTTAGATAAATATGTGTCTTAAAGTTACTTTATTCATGAATAATTCAGCAAGGATTTATTGAAAGCATTTTCAAGTTTAGAAAGAGCAAGACCAACACAAGGCATACATACAGAGAGCTCACCATTTAGAATATAACAGGCAAAGCACTGGTTCTGAATCACTATGAGCCTTCATTTCATATTTCAAGATTTGCCTAGATGTTTATTTCCTCTGTAAGGGCAAATAAAATCTTCCCTCATGAATCTCATTCTTTAGATGCACATAAGGATAATTCTGAAATCCATGTGTTGACAGACCTATACTTTGATTTCTCTAATTATCTTCTATTCCTTATAACAATGTCAAGTATTTTGTTTTCTCCAACACATCCTCTGCAGTTTTGTCTAGTCAATTGATTTTCACTGTGACACTCAGCTACAACTTCCTGTTTCCTTTCATTGTTTTCTTTTATTTCTTTCCTCCTTAGGAGAAGTCTGGCCATATAAACTTCCCCATTAATCTTTCCTGGTTTCTTATTCAGTCCAGTGACTAACCTTAATACTTCCCTAAATTTTGGGTCTTTGGTCAGTATAATTAGCATTTTCAATTAGCATTTGCTTGAGCTTTGTTGTAAACTTTGCATCTTCTTTACAATAGTCTCTTCTTATATGATATTTAGAAACGTTATCCTCAAAAAGACAACGATTTCTTGAGAATTCTTGTTTAAAAGATATTAATAAAGAAATGCATAGCACAGCAAAGGATATTCCTACTCTATTTTCAATTCTCACCATTAAAAGTGTTGGATTCTGTAAGATCATAGTTAAAACAATTTAATGTGGGATATCAACTTTACATGTAAGGACTAGATCAAAATATCAACTTTTGGTTCTTTGATATTATATTGAAATTTGTATGAAACACATGAAGTTTGAAACTGAAAAATGGTAACAAGTTTAATTAAATGGTTATTGATATTTCTATATCCTTTACCATAAATGATATATAATTAAGAAATCCACTGTTTTCGAGTCTGCAGGTCAGATGTTATCAAGCAAACTGCCATGTATAACCCACAATTCTTTAAAATGTTTTACTCAAAGACAAATAGAAGATTGCGTTTTAATTTTCCAAATGTTCTCAGAAATAATTGTCAGTAGCATCCTCTACTTACAAGACACAGCTGGGTAATTCATTTATTCCAAATGAACTAGCTCTGTGTGTTGCGAGGTAGTAACGAAAGGCCATGATGGTCTATGGAAATAGTATCCTCAATGCATAAGCATTCCCTCTTCATGTGAAGAATGAGCAAGAAGGGACAGAGAGTCACCTTTTGTTTTTCATCAACCATTGGTGTTTTTGTAGTATTTTAAATGTCTTATTTCAATTTTATAGCAACACTACTAATATTTATTCTGAAAAGTAGTTATATGTTCCAGGTAACAGACATTAACAATTTTCAACATGATCTTTTGGAATAATTAGAAGTCCTTAATCATGCTTTAGAAAAATATTTCCAGCAGTCTACACAGGATTTACTCCTCTTCCATCTTTGGCGATAATTGAACTTGTTGCTGCAGGAACTTCACATTTTTCTGTTACAAACATTAAGACTGCTGTGCAAAATATACTTTCAGGAATACCAGGTACTTTGTAACGCAGTCCTGTTAGTAATCAGGGTGATCTTAAAGGAAGCCTTCAACATGGTAAAGCTGTGTTGGATAGAGACTTCCACGTTATCTACACCAGGTAGCCCCACTTCCTCTCCAATTTCTTTTGGTTAATGTTTTCACAGTGTATATTTTCTATTTTTACACTTCCACACTTTCGTATGTTCAACTTTTAGCTGTAACTTTTATGCTCAGCATATATCTGAAATTTGCTACTTTCATCCAATCTTACAAACTTCTTGTTAATTTGAAGCATCTGTTCTGTTTTTATTTAATGTAATTTCTGATATATTTAGGGTTTAATCTCTTATCTTATTCAGTGCTTCCTATTTGACTAATCTACTGGATACCCCAGTTTCTTTCCTTTCTTAACTTCTTTTGGATTGATCAAATTTTTATATTCCCTTTCCTCGACTAGCTTGAATGTTGTATTAATTTTTTTAGTGGTCATCCTATAAATTACAGCATCATTCTTTACTTTTCATTTCCTACTATGAATTATTTTACCCTCTTCCAAGACAACTCAAAGGACTTAAAATGCTAACTCCGCTTACTGTAATATCAATTTATATGCCATTGTCATATATTCTAACTCTATATTTTGTAAAGGAAAGGCATAGATAGGAATGAAGGACAGTAGACAGGTAGGAAGAGAGAAGAGAAAGAAGAACCTTATTTTTATGTAGTTGTTCACACTGATTGCTCCCCTAAGCTCTGGGTCTTAAACCCAGCTCCTTGGGATGTATGTGAAGCATGCCTAGGATATACTAGGCTGCTAGGCCACCAGGGCACTCCCAACTCATTTTATTTTAACTTAATTATTTCTCTATTTCAATATTTCAAGGCATTCATATCATTATTTTATATAGACAATACTTGTTTAGACCTACCCAAGCTGTTGTGCTGTATTCTAGGAGAAAACTAAGATATACAAATAACAATAACTGCTCCAGAAGAAGATATATTCCCTTTCTGGAAATTAGAGAAAAGCAAATTTCAACAAAATGGAAATTTTTTGGTGTCTGGGACTGTCAAAGAAAAAATTAGTGACAAGTCTGGCATGCTTGGAGAGAGGCAGTTAAGCTCTTGCATCACTGCTGGTGAGAGGGGAACTTGGGGACCATGGTACATTAGTGACATTTGTCTCAAGTGACTGAAAATTGTGGAGAGGTGGTCTTTTCGGTCAGGCTATCAGCTCCCTGTTGACATCAGAGAAACATGTTTGCAGTTGAGGAAGAAGGAAAAAATATCTCTGGTTGTGTGCAGGTTGATCTGAGAGGGAGATTTGCCTGAGGAGTTTTGAGATCAGGGTGGGGCTGGAACCAGAGACCAGAAGGGGCAGAGTCAGCTTTCCCTACACCTTCGTGTTATCCATCAGTTCATCTTAGTTCTCTAAACATGGGGCCTGGTGAGAGCTGATCCCAGAGTAGAGGTGAGAGTTGTTTAATAAAAGTCCTAAATCAGTAAAATGCAGGAATTGTGGTCTATCACTTAATACTGAATGTTCCCTTACCCCCTGATATTGGTTTGCTTGTCTGTCTGTAGGGGGCGGCCCAACCCAAGGGAAAAGAAAAAGAAGAAAAGTACAAGTTCTTTGAAGAAGCTATGAAGTTAGCATTCCTGCATGGAACCATAGAGCTTCAACTTGTCACAAGGGGATGGTAGAGGCAAGCATGAAACCAGAACACTCTGGCACACCTACCTTGACTTCAGAAAATAATTATTTAATTCCAAACTTTTTGACTCTGGGGAAGCAGCCTCAATATCTGTGGGGCAGAAATGAGGGGTGAGAAAAAAACTGAATATTTGAAAAGAGAGAGTGAAGTTAAGAGAGTGGCTGGGGGTAGGGGAATAGAAAAATCGGGCATTTGTGGGAATGAGCATTGATGGAACTGACTGGAGGGCAGAGTGAAGTGTGTGTCTTAGATTTAAATGAGAGAAATTTGAAAGCTAGATTTCTTATTCTGGGGAGACAGCACTCATATGCCAGTACACTTGGCAATTTCCACTCATTGTTGTCAACCTATAGGCATAAATCCAGACAGGGCAGGAAATAATGTGTGATATTCTGGAATAAAGGGGTAGGGATGCAACATATCAGAATACAAAGTCTAAAGGCAACTCAGCTTCAT
Source organism: Solenodon paradoxus (assembly GCA_004363575.1). Classification (NCBI taxonomy): domain Eukaryota; kingdom Metazoa; phylum Chordata; class Mammalia; order Eulipotyphla; family Solenodontidae; genus Solenodon; species Solenodon paradoxus. The sequence continues at coordinate 24,710 of RJWH01008675.1, forward strand.
CCTCTCCATTTTGGTTCTCTAACTCCTTTGGTGCTAGAAGAATCAAATGCTGTACCTCTGAGGAAACAGTGTGATGAGCTTAAAAGAGGCAAATGGCAGAGGAGAATCATTTAAAATTAAGAACAAAAGTAAGGAAATGAGATGTTGATTCCATTTTATCTCAGTTGATATATCTGTCCAGAGAGACTCATATCAAATCTTCATGCATTTTCATTGCTTCTAGGTCCATGTGGGATAACAGGGCAGCTTGTGGCCAGTAGAGAACATCTAACAGTCTTACTACAAGAACCCCAAACTAGACAGCATTTTCAAAAAGGAGAACGTTCTGTGAATAGTCATAGATGTGGAATGTGTTCAAACAGGTAATCAGGAAAAGCCAATGTAGAGGTCAGAGACAGAAAATGCTAAAGTGTTTACCCAATAATGAGAAGCATTTCCATGACAGTAATAAATAGACAGTAGAGAGATGGATGTACAGACAGCGTGAGGACAGGTAATGGCTCTGTCATTTGTCTGAATTTCAGGAAAAACAAAGTCCTGGGCAAGAAGCTGACACGAATCTTGGGAGTAAAGAAGCAGGGTCCCTAAAGAAGACAAGATGACAGTAAGTAATAATTACCTTTTCTATAATAAAAGAGATGACAAGCTTAACACTTTAAAAATGTCCCTTGCATTCTTGATTAACTGTCTTAAATTCAGGGAAAAATGTTTATACTGCTCAAAGATACTGTCTTTTCATTTAGCCACAATATCAATAGTCATTTGGCCAGACTCTCCCTTGTCAGAAACACAATCTCCACCCCCAACCCTGCTCTTAAGGAAAAGGCCTTATGTGCCCCGGATCACTTGAATGTGAGTCCTGCGCATCAGGGCCAGATTAAGATGTCCATCAATGAAGTGTGTGGAGAGTCTGTGTCACATTGCTGCAACTCATTTCTGCAGCAAGCCGGATTAAATTTGTTAATAAGCATGACAGTTATTAATAACATGCTTGCCAAGTCCGTTTCAGACTTGAAGTTTCCTTTGATAACACAGGGACGTGAATGTGTTGATGTTCACGTTTGGAAACTCTTGATGGGTTTGTCTGAAAAGGCAGTCTGGGCCAGGGAGTTGCTGGGTGCCCAGGGGCTGCTCTCATTCATGTCCCTCTTTGTCAGGCACATAAACAGACAGGTCCTCCCAGACACCCTGGTCTCTTAAATGGCCACCTCAAACAAAAGGGCACTGAATCCACCCAAACCCCGTTTGGTGAGCACCCACCTGTGCTCACATCCAGAGAATCTGTGGTGGGTGCTACCGAAGATCCAGCCTTAGCCCCAAACCACTTTCTGGGGTGAGAGTTAAGTTGCTAAATCAGGGACCACGCTCTCATTGGCCAACAGGGGCTCCCACAGACTTTTGAGTAACTTCTGGGTTTTGAGTCAGCAGGCAATGTGCATAGTAAATTACTCCCTTGCAGCTTCTCCCTGCGGTAAAGCAACCCTTTCAGCTGCCAGCTGTGGCTAAAGAACATTCTAAAACAGCCTCAGGAGGGGTGGCTTGCCTGTGGTAGTCCCCCTGCCTGAGCTGGACCTTTCTGTGCAGACCAGACCCCACCCCCTGCTCTTGTGATGAAAATGCATTTGCTGTTCTTCGGTTGAATTATTTTTCATTTACTCTTTCTTCTGTGAGAGCTGATGGGGGCGGGGGGTAGGGGTAATCCCGTGTGTCATAAAGGACACCCCCTTCTATGTGTCGTACTGACTGAACCTCACCCACCCAAGCGTAATGTGTGTATCATCAATAAAGTTGTGTGCTTTGATTAGCCAAATCTGAGACCTGGTCCTTGTCCTTCAGTTCAGCTTTCGGAAGGAGAGAAAGACAACGGTTAATGATGCACTTTAACTACCTGGGGCCTCTGCTCCCCACAAGTGCGGCTCATCAGTGCTCACTGGAGGCTGGTGGAGAGCTGGGCTGCATGGTTCAGGATAAGCTGAGAGAAGGAGCTGGAGGCTGGGAGCTGGGGCAGGAGAGGGAAGGGTGGGGAGTTGGAAGGGCATATAAAGCACTGGGAAGCAGACAGCACCGCACCTGGTGCCTGTGTAGAGGAATCCCTTGGCAAATGTGTCTTTCCTGGACTGCCACCTAGAGAGGAAGGTCAGTATGCCGGGGCGTGCCTACAATAAAGGTGACCACTTGCTGAGTGCCTACTGAGTGCCTGCAAAGCAGCTGTCAAACCTGCTTCCCAGACACCCTCTTCCTTGAGACCCCAAGCCCCGATTTGTGGCACCTTGAGTAGGGTTGGCCCCTGCTTCTCTGGGGGGAACTTTCTTTCTGTCCCATCTCCAGTGCCTTCAGTAGCACTCAGGAGGGGACAGTGGAGGGATCGGAGGACAGATGCTGAGGGTGCTCGACATGGTGGTGACTGGTCCAGCCTTCAGGAGCCAACCTCATCCCCTCCTTCTGAATTCCCGCCCCCTTGGAGGAAAGGGAGAGCCGCGTGGCAGAGGACCGACCCTCTCCATACGTCTGGTCATCTACTCATTCCATCGCTCCTCCCCAACACGTCCAGACCTCTTCCAGCAAGCTTGTGTCCCTGCGTCACCGCAGCCAGGTAGCCTGCATGTTTCTGACTTCAAGAAATGGTCATCTTCCTCAGAGCCCTGATCAACACTCTCCCAGGCTGCCTCCAGTAGGCACTGCTGCTTCTGTGCCTGGTGCCCCATCCTGCTCAGCCTGGGGAAGCTGCTCTGGGCCATGCTGACTGACGTGAGCAGCAGTGCGCTGAAATTGTTCTGCCTTCTGACAGGTCCTCTCCGGACTGAGAGGACTTTGCTTTATGCCTCTTTTCCCTCCTCCTGGACTTTGGGCTGCGGGGCTGTGTGTTACCGCTTTCCTGCTTGTCCCCATGTCTCCACGCTTCCGGATGAGCAGCTGGCACGGGTGCCTGCAGGTCCAAGGACAGACTCTCGATAGCCATCCAACCTGGAACGGGGAAACCGCATCTCCCAACCCCTGGCGACTTGGATGACCAGCACCTGACAGCACAGCCCCACTGCTCACCTCACTGGAGGTTCCCTTGCTGGCTCTGGGGCTCTTTCTTGTTCCCTAGGAGCTGGTAGTGCCACCACCCCTTTCTCCTGAGCCCACCTCGGGAGGGCTGGGCAGTCCGTGTGCCTTCTAGGATTGTGCTGCTTTCATCTCCCACATCCACTTGTCCCTGTCACGTCTGCTTGTCCCGTGCTGTCTCAGAGACACTTTCCTGCTCAGCCTCTTCTTCGATCTCAGCACAAAGGCAGAGGGTCTCCCCCTTCCTCCTGGACACAGGGTCCCACGTGACAGCTGCTCTCTCTCTACTCCTCTGCGTGCTGCAGAGTCCCCACTCAAGTCCTTCCATGGAACTTGGCCACCATCTCAGAGGCAGCCATTCAGTGGTTTCAGGCTGCAGCTGACTCCTAAGGTAGGGAGGGCATCAGAGTTCTGCCCATCTACTGAGCAATCTGTCACGGGAAAGCTTGGCAGCATCAAAGTGTCTCCATGGTGTGGTCTTGGCCTACCTTTGTGGGAACTGCCCTCCTGAAAACACTCCGCGCGTGCGCGTGTGCGTGTGCGTGCGTGTGTGTGTGTGTGCGTGCGTGTGTGTGTGTGTGTGTGTGTGTTGGAGCTTCTCAGCAGGTCTCTGTACCACCTACGCACTCAGGACACATGCAGACCCATACAAACGGGAAACCTCCCCCTACCTACTTGAACTCTTTGGGAAACTGAGGATTGGTTTCTTCCCTCACCAAAATTTTACGTTACCTTTTCCAGAG
>RJWH01008676.1:0-28502 GCA_004363575.1 Solenodon paradoxus
CCTAATCCTAACCCCTAACCCTAACCCCTAATGCTAACCTAGCAGGTTTTGTTAATGAGATTCAGACAATCCAGAGACAGGGAAGGAAGGAGGGGAAAGAAAGAGGGAGACCAGGAGGAAGCAGGGATGTGGTGTCACCTCACACCCATGTTGTGTGTGTCTCTGGCCACACAACTGAGCATGAACTGACACAACTGGATTATGTCCTCCAAAAGGAAGGCTTATACGGAACCAGGGGCAGGCAATGAAGAAAGATGTCATTCAAGGCTTTTAGACTCTTCCAATGCGGCAAAAGGAAAAAGGAAAAAGATTGTCACCTGACTGAAAACTCATCTAGGTAAAGCTAAATTAAACTGTTCACTCTTTATGGAACAAGAATCTGAAGGGAAACCTGGGGTCACAACACTTACCTCCTAGGAGGGGAGGGATGTGGTGAATAGAAAAGGCGCTAACTGTAGAATCAAGGCGAGCTGGGTTCAGATTTTTGCTCAGCCACTTCGAGCATAATTTGGGGAAGATCTCTCAGAATGTGGGGAGAGAATGATTTCTGTGTCAAAGTTTGGTTGTAAAGCTCAGACACAACAGTGTGCTGATTAGCCTGGCTAGCGCATAGTAGGCGGTTCCAAAAGTGTACATTATTGCGATTAAAATGAGGGCATCCGTCTCCCCTACAACGGAGTGATCATCATGCCCATTTCTGGAAGGCAAAGAACCGCAAGTATCACTGCCTGGGGACAGGGGAGGGACAGGGCAGAGGTCTTTCCTCACCTGCCTTTCTAGAGGAAACCTTCCTGGCGACTTTATAATTGGGGCTGTATCCATGGAATTGGTTTTTTTCTGTCTTTTCAACCAAAACGTTGCTCCAAGAGGAGAGAGAACTTGTCCGTCTTGTTCACGGTGGCTCAGTGCCGCGCACTCCAGATGCCGTGCGTTCCGCACGTGAAGGAAGGCCGGGCCAGAGGCCGGGCTGCCTGAATGATGTTCTCGCTGACAAGCCTGGAACCCCACGGAGGGAGCTGCTTCCGGAAAGGAAGATGCCCCTGGGAAGGCGGCAGGTGACTGAAATGTGTTCTAGTGTGTCGAGAACTCCGAGGAGACCCTCACTTGGGAAAGCGTCCCTGGGGAAGGTGGGCTGGAAGCTGGCAGCAGGGACAGCGCTTGTCCGGCTGCCACCTGGGCAGGCACATCCAGGTGTGCCCAAGGGTGAGGAAGAAGTCCTCCCAGCCCCACCGGCCCAGGCAGAACCCGATTTGCACACCTCACTCTCGCCCTCGGTGTCGCATCCAGCTGCCTTCTCACCGCGGGTGGTGGGGCGAGGAGAGTACCGCTCAAGACCAGACATGAATCTCGCAGTAAACAAGCTTTTCTCTGGCCTGTTGTGTGGGTTTTAACCTTTCATAATACCCAAAGGGCAGATTGAAAAGCTGAAGTAACACACTGTAAACTTCCATGCTAGGCCGGGGGGAACTCTCACCATGAAAAACAACCAAATAAAAAAGCCTGAAAAGCAGCCACAGCTTTCCTCCGGAAAAGAGGCGAGTAGATAGACATTCGTTGTTAGCCAGCCCTCCTGCTCAGTTCCCCTAGTCCCTCCTGTCCTCTCTCCCTACCCCAGCTCGCCTCTCTCCTTTCCTCCTCCTTTCCCTCCTCTAGTCTCTCTCTCTCCTCTCTCTCTCTCTCCTCTCTCTGTCTCTCTCTCTCTCTGTCCGTCTCTCTGTCTGTCTGTCTCTCTCCCTCCTCTCTCTCTTTCTGTCTCTGTCTGTCTGTCTGTCTGTCTGTCTCTCTCTCTCTTTCTCTCTCTCTCTCTCTGCTTTCCTTTTCCCACTCTCTGTGGGTAAGACTAAGCTTCACATCAGGTGAAGCACTGTGTCAGTCCCCATCAAAGGCACTTCACTTCACTTCACATCTATGAGGGCAGCACCCAAATACTGCTGGCGGACGGATCCTGGTCCCAGAAGCAGGGATTATCTCCTCCGCACAGAGACCTGGAGGATAGTCAAGGAATTTCTAAAGGCCCAAGGAATTCCCAAACTCCTGAGCGCTGGCAGATCAATGGAGAAATGACCTACCCCTGATCTTTGTAGCTAATGGGGTAATTAGCATAAAATGCATTCTCCCCCACCCCCAATCTCACTCCCCACCACCAGCAGCCCACCCTGGTGGGCTTTGCTTAGGCTCTCAGGGGCAAAAACAGGTGGAGTAAGAACCCAGGTATGTAACCACACCTGTCAATCATCTGGAAGGACAGGAGTAAGATCAGCCCCCAAGGTAGGACCCAAGAAGGGACCAAGGAAACTTTAACCCCAAAGAGGAAAGTGGTCCGGGCTGCCTCCCACTCCGGATTCAGGCAGCCCTCATCCCTGAGAGTGCACTTTGCACAATCAACTTGCTCGCTTTGGTGCACGCTCCTGAATTACTCTACTGAATTATTTCACCATGAGGACAAGGATCCAAGGATATGACAAACCTGGTAACAACACCATCTAAATTTATGTAAGTTCACACTGTGATACTCGCACAAGGGCACTTCTCAGCCCCTATCCCTGTTGTTAAAGGACAAATGACTATATTGTCTCTCCAGTCCGTCCACTCAGTGCCAGACTCAGCAGTTCAATTGCCTGAGATAACGGTCTCTGTCACAGACTTTGCCAGTCACTCCGTTAGATGATTTTGAACTTCATTTACACTGAAGAATATTTTCTTAATGATATATCTGCCACATGATTTCACTCATTAATATCACTTCCTGTGAAAGTAACCAAGAATATATACAAAAGACACAACAATGAAATTGACGGATGCAGCATTGTTTTTGAAAGGCAGAGAAAACAAAGTGAACTGTCCCATAGTAAGAGTTGGTCTAATAAATGGAATACACAAAATATTGCGATTGTTTATTGCCACAGGAACATGTTGCTGATTTATTATTAAGAGGAGGAAACAGATTTCAAATGATATGTTGTTACTATTCTGGCAAATAAGTATATGCCTATTTAATTTGAGAAGAATAGAAACTTTAAGGTTTATTTTGAATAGTAGGATTGTAGGTAGTTTGACCTTCTTTTGCATCTCTGTACTTTATTTAAAGAGTTTCCACCATGAGCTTGTATGTCTTGAGCGGTTTGTTTGTGTTTGTTTTGTTTTCCTTTTTTTGACTTTTTAGGAGTAATTTTCAGAATAATTTGAAAGATGCCTTCTACAACATTTTGCTTGAGGGCCCAGAATTTGGAAACGTCTCTCTTCTTTTTGAGCCACTGCTGAAGGAGAAATAAAAATCCTAGCCAAATACTGACATTTGACCAATACTGTTTCTTTTTATAATTACAATGTGAATCGCTGATTAAAATGTAAGCGCCTGAAAACAGAAAACATGTCTTTTTTCCCTTTTAAATCCATGTCCCATTGTCGTGTTCGATGACGTTTCATAGTTGTTTTATTTTTTTTTCCCCCTTTACTCCTTTGGTGTTTTGGATCGTTTGCTTGTTTTCCCTATTTTAGAGGAGTTTATTCATTTGGAACCTTTTCCATTTCCATTTGTGAAAATTTGAAAAATTTGGACAAGACCGAAACTTTTTTCTTGGAATGAAACTATTTGTTTTGAATAAAATGATTGGTTTGTTGAGTAAAGTGTCCATGTAAGCAAATGAGGTGGGAGGGGTCTATTTAACCTACTTGGGAAAATACTTTTGAACTATTTACAACATCCTCTTGTGTCCAGTTAATTAATGGACTGATTACAAATGATTATAATCCATTGAGTCGATTTGGCAGGACTTGCTGCTGGCAGCCTTCTTTTCTGATTAGTTTGTGTTTCTTGTCAGGACAGGAAGTCACATATCTACTTTGCCTTACAAACACAGATAATCACTCATTCAGAACCCGTTCAGTTATCTGAGGAGGTTCTTCCTGATGCAGGGACAGCATAGCTTCAGATCTCTAGGGCAGTCTGCAGATGTGTGAGTAGAAAACAACTGGCAAAACCTGAGATTTCTAAAAGCAAGGACCCCAGAGAGAGGGGCCCTCACCTTAGCAACTTGAATCTAGGCCACACCCCTAGATACTCCCACCATTTTCACTCCAGGTAACCTGGACATGCCCACAAAGGAAGAAGCCCCCGGCCCTCACATATACTCAGGACTGCATCTGGCCTGAGTGGAGGCAGGAAGCACAGGTCGTACACACGTGCGTTCCCTTGATGGAACTTTCCCGGCCCACAGGGAGCTTCAACTCGCTGTTTCTGCTTTTAATAAACTTGCTGTGTGTTCCCAACCACGCGGTACTCCCCACAAATTCTTTCTGGATGGACCCAGCATCTCATCAGTGTGTCTGTCTCTCTTACCTGCACCCACATTCTTTCCTATTCTTCTAATTTTCAGATTTTTCCTGTTCTTTGAAACCTAGCACATCCCTTTTGAATGTGAAACCATGCTTCTAAAAATATGAAAGTTTATCCTTCACTAAAAAACCATAAAATATAGGATGTGATGCATAGTATTCATCATGTTTATTGAATAAAAAAATAATGTAAACAATACTGTGAGAGTTAAAGAAAAAAAATCCCGTTTCTCTGAGGTTCTTCATAGGCTGGACGAATGAACAAATTCACATTAGGTGTGATTAGTAAGAAAAAAGCCCAAATTTAACAGCATATGTATGGAGAATTTACATGGCAGTAAATTCTGAGGTGGCTGGGACAAACTAAAGACTTATATCCTGAGCTGAGGCCTGGTAAAGGGACCTGGGGTCTTAGGGAAGAGAAAGGAGTCACCATGTGACAAGGAGAAATGGCTTATCTTTAATCTGAAAGTAAAAATAAATACATTCTTGTAGCGAATGGGACCAGAAGACCATTCCTGGTTGAGGAGATGGGTAGAGACCCAAGGAGTGGCAGATGGCTTCTTTGATTAAAGGCAGGGTTTAGAAGCCTTAGTTCCTCTTCTGCTTGTAAGGTTGAACGCCTCAGTCCTTGGCTCTTCATGTCAGAGTGGGACGTGTGCAGCAGACCAATCCTGAGAGACTTGGGGTGTTCTGTGTTAGCCCCCACAATACCAAAGTGTGTCAAAGTGAAAGTCCACTCCCACACCTCCTTTCTTCATGCACAGGTGAGGAGGACCCCTGTGCTGTGCTCCCTTATTCCTGTGAAAACCACAGTCCTGCTTTCCCAGGACAGCCTTCGAGAGTCACGTCAGCAGGTTTGGGATTGAGAGCCTCCCCCTTTAATTCATGGTGACTGATAAGTCAGCCTCAGAGCAGTGGGGCCACATAGCATCAAAATGCCAATTTTATCACTGTGGTTGAGCTTCTGCTTTTGAAAGGTGGTTGGATGTTTTTGTTTATGTTTTGTTTACCAAAAGCAAGCTCTTTAATAGTGAGCCAAGTGGCAGCATGCCTACCAGGTTGTTGCTTCTTCACTAAATAAGGCAGGTATAGAATATAGGTAAGAATTGGCCTTTTGCACAGTCAGCAGAACTGAACAGACCCCTATCCAAAGAAGACACACAGATGGCCTAGAGTCACATAAAAAAATGTTCTATGTCACTCATCACCAGGGAAATGCAAATGAAAACCTCAATGAGATAGCACCTCTCTCTATGGAGACTAGCCTATATCCAAAAGTCTAGAAATAACGTACTGGAGGCGGGTGTGTGGAGAAAAAGGAACCCTCCTACACGGCTGGTGGCAATGTAAATTAGTGCAGCCTCTCTGGAAACAGTGCGGAGATTCCTCAGAAAAAGTAAAGATGGCTCTATCATTTGGTCCAGCAATGCCACTCTTGGACATTAGCCAGAGGACACAACATCTCTAATCAAGAAAAATACCTGCACCCCTGTGTTCATAGAGCACAGTTCACAATAGCTAAGACATGGAAACAACCTAAATGCCCGTCAAGAGATGACTGGAGAAAGGAGCTGTGGTCTAGATACTCAGTGGAATTGTATGCAGCTACTAAAAATAAAAATGAAATTGTGCCTTTTGCAACAACCTGGGTGGAACTGGAGGGGATTATGCTAAGCAAAATAAGTCAAGAAAAAAAGAAATACAGGATGATTTCGCTCATGTGGAATACAGTGAAAGGAAACAAATAAGCAGACAAATCCCAGCAAAAGCCCACAGGATAGAAGATGAGGGCAGCCAGGGGGTTGAGGGGGAAGGGAAGCAGAGAGGGAACGAGGTGGTGTGAAGGACACTGAGACTCTGGAGGGTGCTGTGCATACCACCCATAGATTGAGAAGCAAATTCAATATCTTAAAATGAGTATGATTTTGTAAACAAAAGAAATAGAATACAATTCTTATAACTTATTAAGAAATGGGAAATAATCAGTAAATGACAATGTAAAAATACCTTTAAAATTAAATATGTCTATTTCTTCCATTGGGGGACACAATAAATAAAAAATGGCTTGGCAATCAATCAATCAACCAATCGAACTTAGGCGCACATGGAATTGAGAACCATCCCTTGAGGGCTGTACTGTTCAATAAAGTACATGTGGCTATTTAAATGTAAATAGTTAAAAGTAAATAAAATTTAAAATCCAGTCCCTCAGTCACACTGGCTGCATTTCAAGTGCTCAGCAACCCCAAGGGGTAACATAGTGGCTACCGTATTGGAAAGTATGGATGAAAAATATTCCCATCAATGTAGAAAGTTCTATCAGACAGCCCTGTTCTAGAGTCAAGTGTGAGACAAAAAATGCAAAGCCTTTACTGAAATACCTCCTTTGTAATATAAATACATACATCTTACATTTGAGCTACAGGTATCTTACTCTATGCACAATAGCTAAAGTCCAGACAATGTCACTGGAAGAAGGACAAAAATATATCCCAAGCAGCTACTGTTCTGGTTATCGATGTAGAAAAAGCCACCCCAGATGGTAACACTGTAAAGCAATAGCACTTGTCTTATTAGTATTATCTTTGCAGGTGCTGGGGCAGGGCTGAGTGAGGCGGTTCTTGTTCCTGGTCTGTGTGTGAGTACCAATGCCACGGGGGCTGGGTGGGCCTCTAGGCCTGGCTGCTGGCTGGATCCTCATCAGCAGAAGGAGTGGTGCCTCTCAGGACCTGACATAGAAAATTGCATTCAGCCTCATACAGGGGAGTTCTCCCCTCCCTGATTTAAGAGAACAGAGACGGATGCTCGGGCCAGGAGAAGAGTTGAGTCGTCCTCATATTCAGCGGCTGGGCGATGAGTGAGTTTTGGGAAACCCTCTGTTGAAACTTCTGGGTTCATGTTCATTTCACTGACCTCCTGGCCACTGGCCTTGACTGCAGATGGGAACCCTAGCTGGAAGTTGGTCATGTTAAAGTAAACTTATTGCACAACTTCTGCCATGTTTTTTCCTACCAAAGCAAGAATTCGAAATCTTTGTTTTATCATGGGTCCCTTAGGCAATATGGTGACTATGGACTCCTTGGGATAGTATCTCCAACACAGACTTTTCGAGAACATCAGTTAGGAAGCACCATCAACAAAAGGATTAAATAATAACTTAGAAAGCTCCAGCATGCTTTTAGCACCAGCTCTAAAGCACGCTGTAATTTGGAAGTTATGGTGAGCATTAGTGGTACTTGAAAACAAGTAACAAGTGTATGTAATATGGAAGTGTCTGTGATTTCCATGGAGGACTCATTCCTAAATTCTCTTAAGACGATTCTGGCCTTGTAGCGTGCACTCAAGAGAAATGCTAAATTTCAGTCAAAGCCTAGTGAAAAGGAAGATGTGATTATTGTGTTTGCGGCAAAGCAGCAGGGAGAGTTTGGGGAGACATAAGGTGAGGTGCCGGATGGGCATGAGGGCCAAACTGCTCACGGCCAGAGAGTAACAGGAATGTGGATGGGGAGAGGGAAATTCTGAAAGGAGAGAAACATGGCGATGGTCAAAGATGGGGGCCTGAGGGAAGAAGTTACCAGTGTGGAAATTTCTCTGGTTAGAATGATGAAGGAAATGAAAATATCTGCCCCGCTTGGGTGATGTATCTCATACTTGATTTTGCCTCCTCGTTCCCAGAAAGAGTGTTTCCACGCTGAGTTACTTCCCTCCAGCATGGGCAAGTAGCATTTCGGCCCCAGCACCTCCCCTGAACCATTTGGCACAGACCCGCCTAGGGAGGCTTGAGGGGACTAATCAATGGCCCTGCCCAGCACTGTGCGCAAATTCTAAATCCAGAGGAGTCAGAAGAACAGCACAGCATCTCCTTTATTGCTACTAAAATCTGGGTTGGAGGGTGCAGTTTGGACGCGGGCTTCCTCCTTCTCCCTGTCTCTGCCACTACCCACACAGCCCACCTGAAAGCTGAGCACACCTTGGGGAAAGGCTCAGTCTACGGACAGACACGCTTCTCCAGGACTGCCTCCTGGCGCTGGATGAGGAGGATGGGGACCGGGCAGGCAGCGGGGAGAGGCACACAGATGCACACACTCATGTGCACTCGTGAAGACATATATGGATGCACAGACTGACATATAAACAAACACAGACACACAGAGAGAGACACACACTGGCACAGACACATACACACAGACACACATATGAGCACACAAACACAGAGACACCTATGCATACAAACACAGAGAGAGACACATAAATACGCAGACACAATCACAGAGACACACAAACATAAGCACATGCAACCTGCAAACACAGATACGCAAACACACATGCCAGATTCGCACACAGACAAACACATTTACCTTTAGTTTTTTTGATAGCTTAGCTGCTTCCCGTCTACAAACTGGGACAAAAGCTGTCACTCACTCACCCTAGGGGACAAGGAAAGCTGTGACAAGAGGCCAGGAAAACCTCAGGGAAATAGTCACAGAATCTGAGATGGACAAGCATCCCTCCTCCTACAATCCTCGTTCTTAACTGCTCCACCCAACTAGAAACAATTATCATGATTATTAATATTATTGTTATTATCATTATCAAAAGGAGAGGTGAACAAGGGTGACAGAGACTGGAGGAAAACTTGTAAGGTATGATTGCATCGAATCCTCCCAGTACCTCTCTCCGAGGAGGTTGAACAGTAGGAAATGGTTCCTTTTTTGTTTAACGAAAAAGCCATTTTGTATTCTTCTACCTAATGGGTCCCCCACTTTATAGTGAGGTCACAGGGATCTGTGACTCGCAAAGGCCCACACACAGCGCTGTCACGTGGGCCATCGAGAACTTACCTCCAGGCCCAGGGGCAGGGCCGGGTTTGAACCACTGCGGTAAGACCGCGGTGTGCCCTCACGGTGGACCATGGCCCAGCAGAATTGGAGGCAGGCACGTAGAACAGAAACCAGTTCTGTCATTCTGGTCTGTGTGGGACACTTGATGAAGAGAGAAACAACATTTGGGTTCCATCTCAAATGGTGGGTGCTCAATTTGTAGGTTAATTACTGGGGTTGCCTTTCTGTCCACAGAGTGCCAGGAAGGCAGCCGTCCTTGGGAGAAGCCCCACTTCCTCTCGTCCAGGTCCAGACGGTTGGCAAAGCTCCTTGGCTCACATTCTCAAGCTGACCTGCTTCTCGTTAAGGGCCTGATGAATGCTTTTGCCTGCTCCTGGGTAGACGTTCCCCTGCTCAGAATTAAGCAGCCTTACAATAGAAATCAAGGCCAGGGTGGAGCAGCCTCGGGCCAATTTAGAGCAATGCTGGAGATTCAGATGCAGAGCAATTTCAGATGGCTTTTTGCATTTTCTCAGAGCCTCTATTCACCCAGGAGAGCTCATCCTCTTTGCAAATCACTCCTGAGAAGCGGGTCCTATGGAATGTAACCCCAACGGGGGGACTCAGTTCTAGGGGGACTCTTGGCAGTAGTACCCTGTGGCAGTTAGACTGCACCCCTCCCCTGAAGGCTGCATTGGGAGAGTTCAGCCCTTCTCTCCCAATTCCCCAAAACAAGGGTCTGCCTGAAGGATTACCCCAGCTGGGACTTCTGTCTCTGGGCACCTTCGGAGTAAGTGCATTCACTTCTGGTGCTGATGTCCATGCGGTGATTAATTCTCCTCCAGATGGTTGGTCTGCTCCAATAAAACTCTGGTTGCGTCGTTCTCTCACTAAAGACCCTTCACAGTGGTTCCTACTGGCCCTAGAATAAGGTCACAACTCCCTCGCCTCCAGACTTCACAGGTCACTTCCCTCCCTCTCCCCTTCCATCACACTTGGGGCTCCAGCCAGCTGGTCTTCTTTCACTTCTTTTACTCTGTCACTCTTGAGAGTCTTTCTCCAGGCTCTCACATACTGTTCCTCTGCCTGTCTGCACTCTTCCTCACCATTGCTCCCTCTCATAAGGTCCCGGATGCTCCTTTGACCTCCGAGAAGAACCAGCCTGCCCTCCATCCTAACACGTTCACACACCGCTGCATTTTCTGGTTCAGCTCTCTGCCTGTCTCACTAGGAGTGCCCGGGTCAGCTTAGGGTTTCTGGAAAGACTTGTTGAATGAACAGATGAATAAATGAACAGACAAAAGATGAAACAACAGATCCATGCTCCAGTGAAGGACCCGAGAGAACCTCGACTGCTCTGGTAGAGACATCAGCTCCTGGTTCCACCAGTTCATGCGTATCCAGGTGGATCCAGAGTCTAACACCCACCAGGCCACAGCACATCAGCAGTGGATTCCCAAAGGCCCTGTTTATGCAGTAGCTAAAAATTTAGAATTCACTCTTCAGCTTACAGTTTTAATCCCATTTAACATCACCAGGCAGGTCTAAGTCCCTTTGAAAATGCTTATGATGTCTTTCTCTTTTTTTTTTAAAGAAAGGTGCAGGCAGGAAGAGAGGGAAAGCAGAAGCATTTTTATGTATTTTATTTTCTTCTTTGTCTTTGCTGCTCTCCCCAATCCTCTAGGTCCTGATACTCAAACTAGGATTCTTGGGGTGCATGTGGACCTGTGCCAGCCAAAGGCAGCGGACCCAACTGCCACTCCACCTGAGTGAACCCAAATGATTTCTTGAATTGCTCTTATACATATGCATATTAACATATATATATATATATATATTTCAGATGTACAGCTTCAACTTCAGTGTCTCTGTACTCCACACCACATCCACCACAGATCTACCCCTTTCTGATCGACCCTGCATTTGCTTTCATTATTCATTTCAGACACAATGAAAGCCAGTGTGGCCCAGACTTGGAGTGGACTGAGGCCTCGATTTCTCAGCCATCCGATTGAAACTTCGGTGGTTTGGGACCAGGCTCACTGGCACTGCCTCTTGGTCTATGACATGCACATCCTCCAACAGGAGCGTCGTCTTTTACAAGGACAGTTTTGTTGTAACAATGTCACTGCCGCTGTCTTCTCAAGACAGAGGTCAGGGTCACCTCTAAATTCTATGGGGACCCGTGCTGTCCTCCCTGAAAAGGCCAGGAGACAAGAAGCAGTCGTCACTACTAGCTTCAAAGAATCTGGATGATGGAATTTTAAAATCAAACTCACTAGATGCTCTGACCGAAAATATGTATTTATTAAGGACAACAGTACTTTAAAGCTTCTATCGAGCCGATCAACTAAATGCAGGAAATAAACTTGTGTTGCATAAAAGTTCACTCGAGCCGTTCTCAGAAGGAATGTCGTCTACTGACTAGAGATATTGTCATGGGCTGGAGCCCCATCAGGGACTCCAGGGCCCTTTGACTCCTGGTAATAGAAATTAGCCAGAAACGACACAAAACCTCAGGCAAGAAGCTCTATTAGGAGCTCATGTGAGAAAGTGGGCAAGAGGAACAGAGTCTAATGCGTCTCCATTGGGGTGGGCGAAAGGGAGAACGAAGGGAAGGAGCCCATTCATGGGGCAAGACAGCCAAGGGGTGAAGTCCGAGGTTGCTTCATTTGAGCAGCTGCAGAGTGAAGCTTCTAAGCTGCTCTTCAGCCACTCGAGAAGCCTGGAAGGGATGGGAGAGACCTTCTGCACAATGATTGATGATGACCATGACCTGGAGTCTCAGGAGCTGCACCTATTTTCTGAGACTTTGTTGTTGCATCCACAATACCAGGGGAAAAGCTGAAGATACAGGTTATTCACTATACTCCCCTCCCGCCCTTTGCCTGATCTGGCAGAGCAGAGATTCGAAAAGTGCAAAGTTGCTCTGAGAGGGAGGGGAGTCAAGGCTACATTATGGTAAGATTCCCAGTCTCAGCTGCAACGTCTGCAGACCTCCCGGGGCCCAGAGGCCAGGAGCCCCCCACGTTTCTTTAATGAAAGCGAATGAGGCTGGGGAGGGCTAGTGGGGACAGTCTATAGTTAGTTGTGTCATTCTCTGTCCATTTCTCATTCACCTTTCCCTTGAGAACTTACTTTTCTTTATTAAATCAGGGGGGTGGGAGCTGGTGGTTAGAAAATTTTAGGGGAGATACAGTTGCAAAGTGATTAGAATAGAGGCGCTATTAGTAAGGCAATTAATACTTCTCTAAAGCTGATGGTCCTAGCTACTCAGGGAGGGGTCGTCCTGCTCCTGGTTCCCAACAACATGATGGCAATAGCTTTATGGAGACTGAAGAGAATATTTTCAAGATGAAAACAACCCATGAAAGACCCAGAGGAATCGCTGATCTCATTTGTTAGCCTTGATGTAGAAAGAAAAAGTCAGTGAGACCGGGTCCCAAATCACTGAGTGTTAAGAGGAGATAATAAACATACAGTATGCATGTACGCATACTTGGCCTGGTTCCACAGGATTTATTGGAAACACATCAATTAAAACAGTAAGACATAAATAAATGCTAAAACGTAGGAAATCTGGGGACCTCTGCATTGGAAGGGGCAATCCAGTCAAGGGGAGGGGACGAAGCCCAGTTTTGACAGTTGAAAATCTCATGCATTATTCTGGATGCGCCACCATTTTAGCTGGGAATTTTCTAGTACCCAAATGAAAAGGGATTATACCTAGTGACTTTCAGCATAACCCTGCAAGTTGGGCTGCAGAGCTGCGCGTCGTAGGGCAGCTCATAAAAGAAGGCCTCCGTTGCCTGGGAACTTGAAGAAATTCCAGATGCTAAAGAAACAGCGGACAAACTGTGGTCCTTAAATTACATCATAAAGGTGACAGCCCATTCTGTCCCTCACCAACTGGTCTGTCCTAAGGCCCAGAAGACCTTTGCAGAGGGCTCTCTCTGTGCCAGGAGCTGTCCTGGTGTTGGGGGTGCCATGATGGGCGGTCCGGACCCCTTCAGCATGAAGGACGCTCCGTTGTCTGCTGAGAGTGCTGTAGCCTTCAGCTGTCAGCTGGCTCAGGAATCCCCTGAGCAGAAGACAGCCACCTCACCTGCAGTGATCCATAGCTAATGACTGGCCAATGTGGGGATATCTCAACTCGACACGCCTGAAAGGACATCCTGGCTTCCCAAAGCCCCATGGAGTTCTCTGGCAGCACCAGGGAGATTGGTTCATAGCTCACCTTCTCTCTAACCCTGGTTCCTTCCTTTCCCTTCTATGGCATCAATCCTAGGTGCCCTTCCTAAAAAATCTCAGCCACAGCACCCTTACCTCAGAGGAAATTAAAGGAGGGAAGGAGGGAAGGTCTGCCTGCTGGCCTGGGATGCAGTGGAAGAAGGAGGCAGAGAGTACACTGATGCCGATGCTGTAGTGTTCCTATGGGACCCTGGGTGGTCCAGCTTCCACCATCCTTCCTCTGTCTCCCCATTTTCCTCCCTGCTGGGGGGCTCCAGGTTCCTGAGCTCCTTCCAGCCTCTCTCTCTCAATCTCTCCTTGCCAAAAATGAATCTTGGGCTGTTTTCCCAGACTTAAAATGAGGGAAATGGACTAAATGGTAGGTAAGCTCTGTCATTAGGATTTGTTGAACATTTAAAAGCAATCATGTTTTGTTTTGTTTTTTTCAATCACAACTTATTTCAGAGAGTGCCAATGTATGCAGATGCAAACGAAAGGGACACCACAATATACCATGGATTTTTTCAATGCTTTATATTTTAGCAAATCCTTTGACGCCACCATCACTGAAGAATGTTCAATGAGCACCCGCCAGATGCATCAAATGGCACTTGAAAAATCAGCGATTGTTGAGATGTTGACATGTTTAAATTTGGCTCAGACGACATGAGGCAAATGAGAGCGCAAAACTTAGACTGGGAATTACATTCATGCTACATGGCTGTTGTTTCTTCTTCCTCTTCTTTTTCTTCCTCTTTCAAGCTGTCAAACGGTGTGGATCGAATTATTCTAGAAGGCGGAGAGCCTGCATTTCTGCAGATGAGCAGAACACTCCGTGCAGTGTCTTGCTTCTCTCACTGCCGCTCACCGGGGTGTAATCTGCTTCCTACAAGACCCCACCACCACCCAGGCTGCTCGGCTCTGCTGCTGGTTCCAGCAACGCTTTCAAGTGCAGTTTGATTTCTGGAATGAAACTTTTGTTTTATCCCTTTCACTTACTTCCTTAAAATCTTAGAAACAAAAATTTGACTTTCGTTTAAAAAATGAACTGGACTGCCAAGATACAATAAAACAGCAGTCTGTCTGTAATGTAATATATACATCTGTGTCTACGTCACGTGTAAATGTATATATGACACACATAAGACATGTGTAGATTATAGAGTTGATTACGTGTGTGTGTAATGTAGGTCTATGTGTCAATTTGTGTTCTGAAAGAGCTAAGCTTTGAGCAAAGGGGATATGTATGCCATTTGTCGGCCATCTCAATAAATGCCAGTAGGAGGTGGAGAAGTAAGGCAAGGAAGGGCAAGGAGGTAAAGATGGAGAAAGCATCAACTCAGGGGCATCATCAAGAAAGTTACTGCTGAGAGCATCTGGGGTGCAAGCTTTTGGGGAAATCTGGAAAAGGTGTGGATCTCATATTGGAGCTACCTCACCCAAGGAGTCATGAAATTGGGTTGTCTATCCACCAACTTTCCTCCTGTCTTTGTTTGTGGGATACTTCGAGAAACATTCTGGCTTGCTGACCATGTTCCCAGGGGCAGAACAAAAACCTGCAAGCAGGAAGACTTAGGATTCACAGACAGTAGCCTTGGATGTTCAGTGTTGTAAAGACACTAGGTGGGACCCTTCAGGAGCTACTGAAACGTGTGCAGAGGCTGTCTGGAAGAAGGTGTGTGTAGAACTGGTGACAGTGGTGGAAAGAGACAGAGGAACTAGAAGTGGAGGAGATGAGTCGCCTCTCTAGGACCCAACTGTATCCTTTGAATTTTGTATGTGCCTGTGTCATCCATCTCAAACAAAAGTGACACCTAGAAATTAAATGGAGCCCCTGCAGAGACGCATGGGGGGGTCAACAAGCATGCCTCTTGAGTGCCTGGGCACTGGTGACTTTTTAGGCTGGATCATTCTTTCTGTACATTGTAGAATGTAGGATGTACATACTTGGCTTCTACCCATTGATGCCAGCAGCACCCCTCCTTGAGTTGTGATGAGTTGTTAAAATGTTCCAGACATTGTCAAATGCACCCTTGTTGAGAAAATCTGGTGAAGTTGGATTCTCTCATATTCTCTATGGAACACGAGGGGTCTCAGGTCTATATTTCTACATGAAACCCATGTATGGGCAGGGCCATCAGACCACACCATCTACCCCATAAAAAAGGAGTGGACAGCCCCTACGGTTCTCTCTACCTTTCCCAGTGGTGCCCTTCACACATATGCCATCCCTCAACTGCTGATCACATTTTCTGCACAACGCAGGACATGGAGACTCAGGAGGTCTGGTCAACACTGACACACATCAATGTTTACAGAAGATATGATGAATGAAATGTGATCTCTTCCGGAAACAGAGTAGCTCACAGCCTTGGGGAGAACCAACTTGTGAAAGGCAGACCTTCAGTGTCGGGCCCTGAGTTTCTGAGAGCTTCCTCTTCTCCCTTCCTCTGTTTCTCTTCTCCTCTCTCTATCTTATACGTCCTCAGGAGCACCTTACAAACATTCATCTTATGTATTTGTTTTTTCATCTGTCTAGTCTTGCCAGAAAGTAGACTCCACTAAAAATGGGCATGGTTACAGTTCTGTCCTCACCATTTCCCCAGCATCACGAACAGTTCTTGACACAGAAGAAGTGGTCAGGAAATACCTATTGATTGAACAAGTAAATGACTGGATGACTGGCCCTTCCAGTGTTCATAATATGGATAATGGATTCTAGTAGCCAGTGGATTTTCTTGGAGACAGAGGAGAGAAAACACGAATGGGAAAGTAAAAGGGACAAGGCAGGACCAGGGTGGGAAATATCATGGAAAGCTCCAGGCATAGTTTCTACTACTCAGAATGGGGATGAAATGAAATGTCTTTCCCCAAAGGATTTGGGGTATTTTCTTACTGAGTCCTCCCCATTTTCTGCTAGTCACCTCCCAGAAGCTGAGTTTGGACCACAACTGCACAGAGTAATATAATCAAAGGGTGATGTTATCTCTGAAATGAACAGATTTTGAATGCGTTCAGATGATTTTTTGCCCAATTTGCCAGTCCACACATCATTTGCCACTTTTGCAAGCAGGCAATGAGAGTGGGGGGCGATGCGGGGGTGAGTCTTCGTTTTACTACAGTGAAGACCAGCTTTTCCTGAGACTATAGCAGAATGTGCAACATTCCTTCTCTCCCCAGCTATGAGTCAAGTATCTACCCCTGCTTCATAGAGGTGGAACCCAACTTCATAACTTCTTTTGGCCAATGAGATGGCAGTCACAATATGACTAGAGGTCTTAATGCACCTATCTATTTGTCTCAGTTCTTAACTCTGGTGTCCCCCCTAAAAGGGAAGAACATACACTTCTTGGCCACTGCCCTTTCTTCTGAGTGCCAGAATGAACACATATGGAATTGACCTGAACCCATTCCTAGCCTGGAATCTAAGCCACAGGACGCGTAGCTTGAAGAAGAATCACCCACCAAGCCAGCGTGGATCACCCAAGCACAGTCAGCCTAGAGACTTCAAAGCATGAGATTAAATACGGTTGTAAGTCACTGAGTTTGGAGTGGTTTTTTAAGCAATAGATGATTGATTCAACAGTAATTAGCAATGCTTACTCCAAAGTCAGGCATAAGTTTTAATAATGGCTCTTTCCCTACTAGACATACGGCCTTGGGCAAGTTAATCTTTGAACCTCCATTTACCCATTTATAAAAATTGAGTTAATAATAGCATTACTCTCAGCATTGTTGTAAGGATTAAATGAGATCATCTATACAAAGTGCTTAACATCACACCTGGCCCAGAGTAAATATTCTATAAATCAGAGGACACATATTGGAGATATGGTTTCAAACTATTCAATTAATTATTTCTACTGGGATCAGTTCCCAACTGCCACATAGGAAATTTCATATAAAAATAGACTGTATTTACATCTTCTCTTGAAAAATCAAGCTGGAGATGGAACCTGCATTTCTACAGAGTAACAAAAGATAGCCCTTGGGGACACTATATCAATGGATACACAAAGGAAAATATGGTCACCAGTTACCGGGTTAATTTCCTCATGCAACTAGATGTCAGGAGTCAGCAGTCAAGGACTAGCACCAACGCTGAGAGCTGTCCTCAAGCATCTAGGCTCCTCTCTCTTGCTGCTCTGCCCTCTTTAACATGTGATGTTTGAGTCTCGTGATCTCAAGATGGCTACCACACATCCAGTCAACGCATATGTGTTTCAGGTAAGAAAAGAGGAGGGAGGAGGCAAAGGATAAAATCTCTCCTGACAGGACTTTATCCTTTTATGTGATAAAGTAAGACTTCCCAGAGACTTCCACCTACATCACAAAGGTCGGAATTGAGTCATAGTGTCCACACCTATTTACAAGTTTGGCAGAGAAATTGAGCATCTCATTATTGGCTCTATAGCTGAGAAGGGAGTTGGAATGGTTACCAACTCAAGCTCAGACCCTTGCCAGTCAGGTTTATCATGTACCTTCTTTTGTGTTTGCAACTCTTACCACAGCTGCTTTTATTACTCCCAGCCAGTCGGGGCGCTGTTTGGGAGTATGCCTTTGAGTTTCTCACTTCTGGTCCTCTTTCTAAGTTCATGACAACACTGGTCCCACCCTTCCCAGCCATTCTGCCCTATTCTTTATCTTCTCTTTTCATTGGGGGCAGGGACAATATATAATACGCTCAAAGAAGTAATGGAAAGTTCCCAGTTGCCCTCTTAAAAGTAACTCTGATCGTATTAGCCACATTTTTGGTGTGGCCTTGGAGGAAACTAAGAAAATATTCTTTTCCCTCTACTCCATTTGTCCTATTTTTCCTTTTGATGGACTTTGATAGTTTCATACCATTTTTCAAGGCAGGTTATTGAAGTTCCAGGGGGGTGACCTCTATTTACTACAATAAAATTAGTGATTTATAGAAAGTCAGGATTCCACAATCCCCCAAACTCCCCTTTTATCCCTAACTACTGTGTCAACAAAGCACCCAGCATCCAGTATGGTTCAAAGGTCTGTATTGTGTAGCAAAATAAATCATTTTTTAAATCCCAGTAGTAATGTATGGTGGGAGCATTCTTAACTTGAATTGAGTAAGGAGGACGAGAGCAGATGCAGCCAACCTTGGCTGTAGCATATTACTCAAGTTGATGTGGGGCAGAGAAGATTGGATATTTAATGTCAATGATACCGTGAGGGGGGTGAAAGCTTCCGAGTTCCATTAGAAAATAGGAAGGTAAAATTTAGGTCCCATAAGCCCAAACCTATTTTTCTTTTTGTCCCCTCCCTCTATCGACATCCTCCCTGTTTTCTTACCTCCCTCTCCTCTCTCTCCTGCCCCACTTCCTACTGGTTTATTTCTGTGTCCACAGTAGAAAGCCTAGAAAATTGTTTCCCAGAGCTCCAACTTAGGTTCAGTGTTGATGTCCTAATGTATAGAGGATACTGGTTCCAAATTGCTTATTTAAACGCACTTGAAGTGGTACGTGACATCGCAGTATTCAAACCTGAATCTCAGCTGTGCGCAGCGCTGCTGGATTCAGAGTTCTTCTGCACGCCACACAAAAATCTCCAATAGTCTAGAGTAGAAAACAATGAAAGTTGTAGTTGGCTTTTTTTTTTAACATAGTGCCATACATTTCTTTAAAAAAAAAATTTTTTTGAGGAAGAAGCTCTTCATTTTATTTAAAATCCTGGCAGTTTCCCCAGTCCTTGGTCTTGAACCGGGGACCTTAGGATGTATTTGAACTGCAGCACATGGTGGAATAGACCACCTGGCCACCAGAGGGCACCACAATCGCCTTTGTAAAAACAGCTTTATTGAGATACATATCCCGTTCACCCACTTGATAAACTACACGATTCCATAGCTTTTGGTATTCCGAAAGTTGTGCTAGGGCATGACAAGATCACCCCCCAAAGAGACCATATACCGTTAGTACCATTTCCCACCGCAAATTATTGTTTATGTCCACACTGCTGTATGATTGTCAGTATACTGAGTCACACCTCAGTCTGTGGGCATCTCATCCCATAACGCCTCCAGCACCACCACCTCGTTCCCTCTTCCTTCCCTTGCTCCCTCCCGCAGCCCAGCCACCGCCCTGTCCCGTGAATTTTGCTGTGATTCATCTGTGCTGGTGTGCTTGATAGTGCTTTTGGATTTTTTAAATGTATTTTGATGTGTCATTTAACTGAGGTAATGATGTTACGTCACTGTGTAAGTTCCAGGTGTACAGCTTTACGCCTTGACAACTCCGTGTGCCATACCAAACCACCGCCGAGGGTCTGGTGACCATTCGCCTGAAGCCGGAGCCTAGATCTGCATCTCTGTTTAGAAAGCTTTTCCATCTCCTTCCTTGCAAAGGATGGTGTCAGAAGCACACCACGTGGAAAGCCACTTGGAGGTCAAAGAGTTTCCAGTTCATGATGTTGGGGGGGGAGTTTCAGCATTTAACTTCCAAAATCAACATGGGACCAGACACGGAGGATGAGTAGCTGCTGGCAGGATGGACCCACAAATTTCTTTTGGCGCCAGAGGCTTTTAAAACTAAACTGAGAAATCGCTCTCTTCCTATCACACCTGGAACCCCCTGCAGTGATGGCCTGGTCTTTGTTTAAAGAGCATAGGCCTTCTTCAGTCTAAAGGAGGGTGTTCATGTAGGAATCTCCTGGCAATCGGGGCAGCCCGCCCTGCCCAGGAGACTGTCTTCTGCTTTTGCTTTCTGTCTCCTCCATTTTCTCTAATAAACTTATAAAACTGAATTCTAACACTCAGGAATTCTTTCTTGAACTGTTCACCAGCGGACCGCAGAGCCCCTGCATCAGCGAGACTCCAAATGTTTGCCACTGTATCTGCTATCTATTGCCAAGGCTAATGCCGCATCAGAAGCAACATGCTCTCCTTAGCAATGTGCTTTTGGTTCATGCATCTGGAAGTCAGCTAGAAGGTTCTACTGAAGTGGGCTGGGCTCATTGACACATCTGGTGGTCACCCGTTAGTCTGAAGCCCGGGATTGGCTCTGATTTCACAACTAATAATAATAGTAATAGAAGTAGTAATCATGGCTCTGTTCCATTTTCTAATGGGCTCTCCTAGTCATGTTTTCATGACAATTATGGAGGGGCCAGGACGCCAGCACAGACACGCTCGTGCCTTTCTTCTAGCCTGCACCTGCATTATGTCTGCTAACATCCCACCCGTCAAAGACAGTCACATGGCTGGACTAGAGTCAAGTAGGAGAACACTAGAAGGTTGTGTGGCCTGGGCGTGGACACAGGGAGGGGAAACTGGGCCCCGGAGAGCATGCCATCTACACAGGGCTCACATATCACGTTACAGCTCACCATGAAGCCGATCCCGGCAATGTCTTTGCATCCAGCAAACATCTGCCCTCCTCTGCTCTGGGGAAGACAGAACAGCTGCGGAAAGTCCAGAGGAAACAAAGGCCTCAGAGAAGAGGGAGAGCAACTGAGTGTTTACGGAGAATGCTCTACTCACCAACCGCATTTAACTCGGACTCAAAGGGATGCATTTACAATCTGCCAGGTTTTCATAGCCCCACCCTTCAGAGCATCTCGGCCTCATTAGAAATATCCAGTTTTCTGCCTCTTTCAAAAGCAGTGGCCTAAGCTTAGGCGGGAAACGAAAGGCAAGGAAATAGCAAATGGCAGTGTGTCAAGGTGTTGGAAGGTGTCTAGCGGGGACACGGCTTCATTATGGTCTCACTGAACATATTCATTAATGATCTGGGCGAGGGAGTAAATAGCCCGTTAATTTCAGCCACAAGTGATGCTAAATTGGGATTTGTTGCCTGTACTCAGGGAGGGGACTCTGAAAGGACCAGGCAAGAGGCGGATGAGCTGGAGAAGGCCAGCAATGTTCAGGAAGAGCGTGTTGCATGTGATGGGGGCTGGGGGCATTGAGGCCAACAGGCAAGGGGGCTGTCTGAGATCCTTTCTGGAGCAGTCTCAGGGACTTGCCAGGAGAAGGAGAACATGCATCAAGGAGGCAGCCTCAGGAGTTAGCGACCAGCAAGCTGGAGCAGGGGAGGGACGAAGGACAGACTTACTTGGATTATAACTGCAGATCAGCGGGAGCAGACGTGTTTTCACGTCACAGCTTTCCTCCTCCTCCAGGATATTAGCTCCCAGGACAGGGTTCATGTCCATTTCTTTATAGCTGTACCCTCAGGTCCTGGAGTGTGCCTGGGACATTGAGTCATTTGTTAAATGAAGGCATGAAAGAGGATGGAGTGTGTGCCACCTGAAGAAGGAATAAAAAGACTGTCTCTCCAGAAGGTGCAAACCACTCAAAGACTGATGGAAACACGAAACAAACAAGCAAACAAACGAACAACAACTGGGATGAGCAGGAATTAACAAAGGGAAAATCAATAAAGCTCCGTAAGAAGCAGAGCGCCTGTTGGTTCTCTTCCATTGCAAATAGCAGTGGGAGCAGGGATAGTAGGAAGAGCATTAGTGGTGGTAGCAAGAGAAGTAGTCAAAGCAATAGCAGCAGCAGTAGCTGTAATAGTAATCATAGTACAAGCAGCAGTTATCGTAGCAGCAATCACGCAGTAGCGGCAGCAGGAGTGCTGCTGGAGGTGGGAGAAGTCACAGCAGCGGTGGAGGTGCTGTCCTACTCAGGCGGGAGCCACGCCGTTAGTACTCATAAAGCAGCAGTAGCAGTCATGATCCGAGCAATGGAATCAGTAGCAGCAGCCGCAGCGACGGTGGCGTCTGTCTGACCGCCTTGCAGTCATCATGCGATGTAGCCACCCAGGTGAGACAGGGAGGTGTGTTCTACACTCCCCATTGCATCTGAGCTACAGAAACATGAAGCAACTTTCCGCACAGTGACAGAGGCAGGATTTACACCCCTGCTGCTGTATCTGGGTTTTCACTGCTGAGCGCCCTGCCTGCCACACTGGCTTACAGGAAAGAAGAGAGCTGTAGGGGAGCGAGTAAGGATCAGGGGTGTAGAAGGGCTTGGGGTTAGAAGGAATGCCAGAGGAAAGGAAGAGAAGGAGAGAAAACAAACCACCCCTTCAGAGAACCACATCCCAGGATGAGGCCGAGACTGAAGACTTCACAGGACCCTCCTCCTTGTAGCTATTTCAGGGTCTCTAGCCCAAACAGCATTCTAGTATTTCGAGGTCCATTGTGGGGGGTAGAATATAAAATGCTTAATTCTAGACTGAGACCCTAACCTGGGGCTCAAATGAAGAAACCATTCGTAGTCTTTATCTTCTTTATTCTTTCGATTCTCTTTTCTCTTCAAATTTAAGTAAAAAGTTTGGAAATGTATATTTTGCACGTTATTCATTTTCCTGCACACAATTCACTATTCTCTGCACATTTTGACGCTGCATTGTACTACTTATCGAGAGTCAGAGCATAAAAACGTATGTACTAGAGAAGTGATTTCAGGGAACTTCAAGGAATATTATAGATGGGAATTATTTTCTAGCCTACACTATGATTTTAAAACAAAACCCTGCTGTCCTGGGCTGCTCCTCCTTTGAAACTATTCTACACTGCTGAACAATTTTGCTCAAGGTTCTGATTTTAAAATAATTCTTTTTGTTTTGTCTGATGTTTGTTAGGTGCATACGTGAAGGTCATTAATTTGACTTCTGCAATTGCCAGTATCTATAATAGACAACATGGTCTGTGGTGGGACAGATGGAAGTTAAGATGGAAACAAGCATTGGTTAGAGAGAGTGTCCTAGAAACATCAAGAAACTGGGCTAATTTTTCAAGGTACCCAAAGAATTCTCTGGCTCTTTACATTTGTCCTCTGTTTCTAGAAATTTCTTCCCCAAATCACTTTTTTTTCAAATTGAATTTCTCTTTCTTACAGCCAAACAATCCTTTAAGAGCGCAGCGGCCTCAGGGTCTGCCTAATTTTCAACAGTCTATGACCTGATTCTGGGTTCTAACATTGGTGGGGGGTTGATTTAGAAGTTCTAGAGGACAATGGGAAACCACTGTCCCAGGTAATCCTCATTCTGGTTTCATCTAGAGATTACTAGGAATCAACTCTAAGTTTGATGCTTAAGTAGTGAAAATATGTCATCAAAGAAGAAATACTAGGCTGATTGAAGGTGCTCCCCACAAATAAAGATGACATAGAAAAGCATTCCGTCTTTAGAATAAAGGGGCCATGTAATTTATCCTCAAACTAGTATGCTGTGAGGAATGAGAGATTGCCTTTTCCGTCAAGCAAGGACAACAGGCGTAGATGGAGACTGGTCACCCTGTCGACAATATAACTCAGCAAAGGGGCTTCCTTGGCCCAGACAATCTGGGAAATCTGCATATTACATTCCCTTCTTAAGAGTCACACATTCGTTTTATTAAAAGCTGAGTCCTATAGCAAATAAACCCTTCAATGTCATCTAAACCAGCATTTCCCAAACGGATTTGATGATGGAAGCTTTATCTTCAACTATACAACTATCCCAGGGACTCAGTGTTCCACAGAACATACTTCAGAAAATGTTGTCCTTGAACATGCCTTATTCAGATAGAGTGTAACCTGTTACCTGTATGAATAACTTGTGTCTAGCGGTCTCCGAAACAAAACCAAGCTCCATTTGCTTGAAATTCCTACCATTATCTTCTCCTTTAAGGACCTTTTAAAGGAGATGCACATTGTAACGGGGTTAGGCATTATGTCATCTGGAAGGAATAACTCATTAGCTAGCTACACATTAGTGATAATGACTGGATCCAAATAGCCACTTACCACCCATAGATTCTGAGTAGAGAAGGTTCCCCCAGGAATTGTCTTCATGAGGGAAAGTGTCTGGAGCACGGGACATCGGCCTGGTCTGTGCAGTACTTTAGTGGACTGATCTATTGTTAATATGTTTCCCAAGCTTTATTCCACCAAAAATTGCTAATCTTTACCTGTTCCCTCATATCTGTAGTATTAAAAGATACTGCCACCCAAAGAAACTCAATTTCCTCAGTAAAAATATTTGTAAGTTTATTGGCATCTATTTTTACACCTGCCCTTGATCTTCCTTATTCTGAGAGTGCGCCTGCCCAACTCCAACCACAAGCTTCTAGAAAGGGTCTCCATGGTGTTCTAAAACCTCAACTTTCTGGTGAGCACAGAGTTTCGTGGTGAGTCCGTGGACCGTGATGAGCCAATCAGAGGGGTTTTGACAGGTGGTTCAGAATGAGAAAGTCTCCTTCCCCCTTGGGCCATCAAAGCTTTGGGGTACAGGCTGCCTGCAACCATGTTTCTAAACACACGGAGAAAGCTGATGGTGGAGCAGGTTTCTCAACTAACCGACATTTCAGGTCAAATCGTTCTCTGCTCCAGGGGCCTGTTCTCTTTCTTGTAGGATGTTCCCCAGGATCCTTGGCCTCGCCCCACCACTTGCCAGTAGCACCTCCCCTAAGCTGTGATAACCAAAAAGGCCTCTGGATGCCACCACATGTCCCCCAGGAGGTAAGATCCCTCTCTATCCCTGGTGGACAACCCCCGGAGTAGAGAATGAAGCACGCAGGAGTGTGAGGGAGCAGGAGAATGTCCTGGTGACATTTAGGACCCCCATTCCAGCTGTCCCTGAGCCTCAGCTCATCTCAGTTCTTCCTGGGGGTTGATTTCATGAGCCAATTAATTCCATTTTTTCCCTCTAAGCTAGCTCAAGTTGAATTTCTCTAGCTGCACACAAGAGTACTGTGCTCATCTATAATTTCCACTTGGATTTTTGACAAACTGAAAATAGCTGACTTCCTTGCTCTCCTCCTCCTCCTGCCAACCCGCCACCAGGTCCAGGATTACCTCCAGAGACCCCTGTGAATCACAGTTCCCTACTCCTCTACTAGACTGAGAAGTTTGAGGCATGAATGGGACAGAGGGCGTCACAATGATGCCGGAACTTACTGCATTCAGCAAAGACTTCCTCTTCTTGCTCCAGCGAGCTTCTAGCAGAAGTAGGTGTGCCTAGAGATATTTTGGGGAGGGAAGGGGATGAGGACCCAGGGGAGGGGGAGTATGTTTTTCTTCAATGATGGGAACAAGCTAAGCAAAAAGTAGAAAGAGCACAAAGCAGACATCTCCTGTCAGAGAGCGCCTTGCCCTGGGGCTGCTATAGGCTAGAGGGATTCCCTGGGCATCAAAGCCAGTGATGCTGCCTTCTGGGGCTGAAGAAAGGCTGTGGGCTGTCCTACTATTCACAGCCACACAGGCATTGCCCTCTTGAGTCACCAGGCCCTGGCCCTCTTCAAGACAACATCCTCATGTCCCCTAGGATTGAGCTCACTGACCAACTTGTCCCCAAGTGCACAGGCTCAGTGCAGACGGAGCGCTCAGAGGCCCTGCCTCCCCAGAGCTTTGTTGCTTAGAGCTGGGGTCTTGGAAAGGGACAAGGACTGGAACCCAAGCAGGACACACCAGAATAGCCACAGGGTTGTTAGACTATTGAATGGTTCACCATTGGGGATAAGCAAATGCTGGTGTGAGTCCAGCAGGCATATCTTTGCCAATGCAGTCCCTCCCTTGGATCCTGGTGCTCCAGGAACTAAGGGGTTAATGGCTGATTCTGGGCAAAGCAGCTTCTGCTGGGAATGGTAGTGCTGGTGGGGCTTTGTATCACAGCTGAAAGGGAAAGCAACCCTGGAGGAAAGGGAGGGTTGCAAGGACTTCATTTTCTTCCCCATTCTGCCTTTGAGTGCTTCTGCATCATCATTTATTCCTGATGGCTGCATTTATTCTGAAAGTACTGGGAACCTGCCCTTGGACATGAAGCAGCCTGAGATGCTTCCACTGGAGAGGGGAGTGAAGAGGTGCGTGCATAGGTGTTGGAGAAGGTGTTCTAGTGGGAAGGCATTTGGGGGCTGGGTTGAGGGATACCTTCATTTTCACTGGAGGTCACGCTGGGTTTCTGGGAGTTGAGATGGATTGCAATGTGCGCCAATTCCCCTTGCTGGTCCTTCTTCAAGAACACACGTTGGCGAGTCCACGGGCAGGAGGTCAGTTTACCTCCCAGCATGCGGGATGCACACCATCAGCCTGGGCACCACCCAGCCACACCCAGGCTCTCCTGTGACCCATGAGCTTCCACGGCCACATGTGTCCCATGGGACTGCTGTGATCTAACAAAACTAAATGCAGAATGGAGGGGGGATTACTTTAACATTCTCACGTAGGCATGGCAAAGTAGAGAAGACAATTACGCTCAGGAGGAACAGAACGAGCCACTTCATAGCTGCTCCTCCTGAGAGGGAAAAGGACAAGACTGGATAATGGTAAGCAGAGTGCATTCCGATCAATATCTAAGACCCTCTAAACAACCCCCTTCAATAAATACTCTCCTTCTTCCTGAGTCTATGGGTCCTTCCACAGAACATTCCAGTCCTCTGCCATTCTGGCCCCATTAAGGCAGGAGCCTATGTTCATGCACCAGTCAATTATTAACTGACAAGGCTTAACAACTCCCAGTAGTATTTGCATTTTAATAGAGAATTATTGAAGACCAAAAAGCTTTCAGAGTCCTAAAGGACAAAGCACAGAGTTAGAGGCTTGAGGTGGCTATTTGGGGGAGCCAAAATTATTCACATTATTCTCCAGTTTTACCATATAAATGGTGTCCCCTCATGAGACACCTTTATGGAACCCTCTTCTCTGGCCCCCCCACCCCCAGTCACCTCTACAACACATTAACTATCTGTGACTTGTTTGCAGTGAAAATGCTGGTGGGCTACCCTGAATATGGAAGGCTACCTGCCAGGGCATGGCTTAGAAGCAATAGTTGGAGGCAGAGTTGTTTGACTTACAAAAGACCATGAAGGGAGAGAGGTGGAGTTGAGGCCTATCTGTTGTTATGGTGGAAGTCAGAAGAGATGAGAAAAAAGAAAGGAATAGAGCTTTGGTGGGGTAGATCATTTTCATTTAAAGGAAAGGCTTAGGCAGGAATGAAGGTGAGTAAGCAGGCAGAGAGAGAGAGGAGGAAGAAGCACCTTATTTTATTTAGTTGTTCATCTTGGATGTTTCCCACCCACCCCAACCCCAGCCCTGGGACACCAGCCTGGGGTCCTGGGATGTCTGAGGACTGTACCTAACCACTACTCTCCCAGGGCATGCCAAATCATGTTTTTATATGGAAGACTGTCCAGTAAAAACTCATAATCTAAGAAAGGCTAATGAACTTTTAGAGCATGGATGTATAAAATTTAATTTTAGATTGAGGTGTAGAGGTATGTGTGTGTGTGTGTGTGTGTGTGTGTGTGTGTGTGTGTGTGTGTGCGTTATACTGAGCTATAAGCAACCCCGCCCTCCACCCCGTAACCTCAACATTTCCGGACAAGTTCATCCTATCTTGGGACAACATGGAAGTTTAGTACATGTCTTTGAAAAAGCAATGCTGGCTGCTACAGCAGACAAACTTATAACAAACCTAAGACAATGCAGGTGGTATTTCTCACTCCGGTCACAGTCTTTTGAGGATTGGGCAGCCACTTTGTGACTATGCATTTGAAACAAGGTCAAAGACCTGTGTGGTGTAAAGAATGAAATCAATAGGGCAGTGTGGAAAAGGACCCGTGCGCCCCCCAAAATAGGAGGGAGAATGGAGGCTGCGGATGAAATGGAAGCAGGAAATTGAACCAGTGGTAACAAGGAGCACGTTAAAGCCACAGAGAAGAGTGCAAGTGTTGGGAGCGATGCTGATTCCCAGCAGAGGTAAGAGAGGAATGTGAGCTGCTCTTTAAATCTTTCAGGACATAGTGGCTGCAGGCTGAGAGACATGGGGACTTCTGGGTAGCTGACATTTAGTCACTCTGACATAAGGTTTTAATCTGGCCCTCCTACTTCTAATATGTCCCTGTTTCCAATATTCTGGTCATCCTTAGTGTAGACAAGGAAAGAATAAATTAATTTTCCAGAGAAAATGGGATGTCAAGTCCCATCATTTCCAGTCTCCAATACAAGACCACCAAAGATCACAGGCCACAAGCCATCGGGCATGAAGTGCTCACTGCGACAGCCTCCTGGAGAGGGGGGGTTAGGGCATGCCAGAATATCGTCCCACGGGAGCTCTGCCAGACCAGGTGCCACGGAGAAAAGGCCCCCAAACGGGCTAGCATCTGCTCTGATGGTTA
>RJWH01008677.1:0-28464 GCA_004363575.1 Solenodon paradoxus
TTCCACATACCCTGTCACTACTTCATTATTTCTGCACCTTATCCCAGTAGACTGTTCTTTCAGGGAGGGTGGACAGCATGTCTACTTAGGTCCCTAGTGCATCCAGTTGCTTTCATGGTGCCTGACATGTGGCTGGCACTGGAATTTTGCTAAATAGATAATCTTGTATCTTTAATGATTTATGTATTAGAGAGAGGGACAGAGAAAAGAAGGGAGGGGAAAAAAGAAGGGGAGGAGAGAAGGAAGAATAATTTTTACTTTATTTGGGCTTTATTCACTGACTCTGGATCTTGAACCTGGTTTTACGTGGTCCACACCACAGCTGTCTCAGCTGCCTGAACCAGAAGGGTACACCCATAACATTTACTTTTTAAAAAGAACTCTAACTGGATAATACTGGAAGAATTAAAAGAGGCAAGAGAATAACTTAGTGAAGGTAATAAGGGAATGCAATTTAAGTGACACTGACACTGTTGCTATTACCATTTTCAAGGACTTCCTTTCTGACAGTGATAAAATCAAATTGGTTCAGCAAAGAATAGTCTTGATTCATCTAATAAAGACAGATTGCCTGAATGTTTACTAATGGGGGGTCTGTGTGCATTCTTCTGCGCACACAGTCCCACTTCTCCGTGGAGTCCTCTTCACAAAGCAGAGGCCAGATGGGCCTCTGGACTATTCCTGGGGTCAGCAGGTCATGTTTTCCTTTCTCCAATCCCCTCTTAAAGGGTAAAAAGCACAGGTTACTGCAAGAAATCTACACCAAGTTCTCTAATTATAAAAGATGGAGTAGTTCTTCAAAATTCTCCAACCCAGGTCTCACACTAGGCCAACTGCATCAGAATCTCTGGAGGTGGGACCCAGGCATCACTATTTTAATGGATCTTCAAATAATTCCAATGGATAGACAAGACTGAGAACCACTCTATTGGGGGGAAATCCTACATACCCACTAAGAGCAACCTTCACTTAATACCTTAGGTCATAGAAGAGTTGGATCTACTGAAAGGAAGCATTCTATGAATAAATGTCAATCTAGAGATATTCATTATTCCTTGAATTTTTGCTTACATTATCATATCTCTTAACTAGATTTTTAATACTTTTCCAACCTCTATTAAATTGTACTTCAAATTCAAAAAGAAAAAAAAATCAAGTATTTATTTTGATGAATAATTCTAAAATATATAAAGCCCACTTGCCTGAACTACTCAGAATATAATCATCTGTACCATTTCACAGAACTCCTAGCAACAGAGGAACATTCAGTTTCTCATAAGTAAAAAGAACAAATAGTGTTCCCTCAGCTATAGAAAAAGAATGAAAAAAGGACTACAAACAAATGATAAAGCTGCAATGGACTGGCTTAACATTACCAAAAAATATAAATCTACAGGTGTGCCTTGCTTGAGTAGCAGTCAGGTGCAGTCCACATACATCCCAAGGTCCCGAGTTCATGTCCCAGGGACAGTGAGGACATCCAACTAATAACTATGTAAATTAGTTCTTCCTTCTATCTTTTTCTGCTTTCCCATCTCTGCTGTCCTTCATGGATTTCTATAGCTTTCCTTTAAAAAAATTTGACAGCTTTTTGTGCTTGAATTAATTCACTTCAGGTCAAGGAGATGTGTAACTAATTATGTCCTTTTCTCATCCACATCCACCCCACACACCCACAGATCTACATGTCCTGCCCAGAAAGAGACTTATAGTTTTCTGAAGACTCAAGCACTGAACTAATCATACCAATAAAGAAGGTTATGTTTATAACCAGATTATGTACCAGATGGCACTGATGTGGGAAAAAACTATGATATATAGTATTTTTAAAATACACATTCTTCGTTAGTTCAATGTAACACCAGCATCTAGAGTTATTAAACTTCCACACATGAGTTTATTCTCAATGCAATCAATAATATCTGAAACACAATCCAGAAAACTACTTTGAAATCTTTCCTTATGAAAAAATAAAGCAAAACACCTAGTGCACTCTTCTGGCTCAGGCACCAGAGGCAACAGGTGAAGACTGTGTAAACCCAAAGGTGATTTTGGGCCTAGGTAAAAGAAAACAAATTAATATAATCAATATAGGTAAAAGTGCTTTTTTCTTTCCACTTCTCCCTGCTTCCCTTTTTTCCTTAAAAATGCTTCTTCCTCCTATCCCTTCCTCTCTTAAATGTCTGTTATCACAGACAGTGATGTGCAAGTAACCTCGAATTGAGTTCCTCATAAATATTCTACATACAGTATCAAACAGATTATATTTTATGGACTACTGCTGTTCACAGATCTTTTTCACTGATGTGTAACTAAACCAGTTTGAAGGTCTATCTTCAGCACTGTTCGATGTACACGTAAAATCTGCAGGGTGTTTAGCAGATAATACTGGAGAAGGTAAAGCTCTACAAATAGGAACTATGAAAGAATAATTCCCTTTAGACAAATGGAAAATAAAGTTGCAGTGTATTTACAAAACGCACTGTAGAGTAAAAACAACTTCAACCAGTACTAAATTCAGACCCTAGTCTGCTGATTCATTTTTAAATAGTTTAGATAAGTGAATCATTTAGATAACCAAGGGATATATGGGGATGCATTTTTATGCTTTGCCTACATACTAGGGTATGTGTTGCTGTTTGAATACACCAACTGACGATACCTTTTAAAATCAAGAAGACAAAATTCTCCCCAGGGTCTGAAATGACATTAACTCATAACTGAAGAGTCCTAATTGGTGGGGTTTTACTGTCTATGAACATAAGTAAAATGTGAAAATCATTAAAATAAGGACAGGAGAAGAAATCAGCTCTCTAGACCTGCTGAGATCTCCCAGCCTGTAAAGGCCAAACAACTTTGATGTAACTCTTTCCATTGGTGTATCCATTAGGAGGTCCACACCCTGTGGTGTAATGTGATGAAATACACACTTCAGCTAGTCAACAGGAAGATCAGGCAACAAGCTAAGACTCTAAAACATGTAACCACAGGCAGTGCCAATCGTCCCAGGTAAGTGGGGAAGTATTGTAACTAGGGCATCAGTGGATGGGGGTACTGGGGTGAAAGTGAAGGAGCTTTGGTTGCAGGGTGATCACTTACAGTAGGCTGGGTAGTCAAATACCATCACCTTGCAGAGGGGAGAGGTCTTCATAACCGAATGCTGGACATAGTACCGTCAGCCACATGACACCTGAAGACACCAGGTGAAAAGAGAGTCAGTTGGCATGGCATGCGCTCGATCCCACAGGCCCACATACACTGCAATTCTGGGCCTGTTTAAGGCCTGCAAGAAAGAAACAGACATTGGGGGTTGGGCCCGTGCCTTCCAGGGACATTTCCGAGGAACCCCATCTTAGTGTTTTCCACTGTCCCCTCCAGCAGGCCGCCCAGTTCAGGAGGGTATGGGGCAGCTGATTCCCGCCCAGAGCGCAGCCCCCTTGCCCAGATGTGCACAGGGTCTGGAGGATCTTGCCAGACTGGGTCCAGATGCTGCCTTGCAAGCAGCCTGTGCTCTGCCCGGTAAGCGCCACAGGCCAGCTGGCTTACCGAGGGCTGGCTAACTTGCCAGCTACTGGCCATTCCAGGTGGCTAATGTCTGTCAACCACACTGCCCTCCAAGCACTCTGTCCCGCTGCCTCCCAGAAGCTCGGCAGCAGCTGTTCCTAGGCCCAGCAGTCATTGGCGACCCTGCACCACTGAACGTGCTGTAGCTCGTATTCGAAGGTTGTGGCCTGGAGCTTGAGTGAGAGGTCGGCCATGCAGTTCTTCTCACTGAAGCTGGTCATGGCCACAGAAATGACAGGGACCTTGGTGCTTCTGGGCTGCTCCTAGAGCAGGGGAGACAGAGTAACCATATTTTTACTATTAAAAAGAGTAATAGGGTGAATATTCTTTAAATTTCTCTTCTAGGGAAACAATTTAAGCATATTTTCAAACTTTTAATGTAGCCAAACTCCTCCTTAGCAAATTGTACAGGTTAGTAACTTCTGTAGTGTTCTCAAAATGCTCAGGGATATGCAACTTTGATATCTTTGCAACTTTGTCTATCTGAAACTTACATTCTTCGGTTACATATTCATATTTATTAGTCTTTAATCTCTCCTCTTATAATGTTCCTTAACTCTTCATATACTTGCTCTCCACCATTGACTTTCTTTTTGAAAAACATTTTAAATTAAAACCACTATTAAAGCCCTTCGAAGCAAATTAGTCATTTATATATTTTGCTTAAGAAATTTGCAAAGAATTCAATATTGATTTACATATACATTTTGAGGAAAATTAACATTGGTTCAGTATGATCATTTTAAGGGAGTGTCTGTCTAATACTTGCAAGGGACAAATGTTGAATTTGATTAGTGGCCTTTTTCTCATGTTTTAAAATTGCTTTCGTTGTTGTCATCACTATATCTACCACAGTAAAGTGTAATAATAGTAAAAGACAAATAGTCTAACACTTAATTGATAAACAGAAAATGTTACTGGAATCAATGCATACAAGTTAAATAAGCAGCACCTAAAAATCATGGCAAACCAATGACTAAAAACCAAAAATAGTTGAAACTACCATAATAAATTCAACATTCAAATACCAGGACTTCAGAAAAGATAAGCGAGAAGATCATTATGATTACTTCCTGGAGCACAGGCTAAAAGAATATAAGTAAATGCCTTAAAATACTTGCATTTTTTAAATTTTTGTAATTTTTTCATTAGGTCTACATGCTAGTGACTATGGTACTGGCTGTGTTCAATTTTTCTTTTAAATAGGAAGTGCAGGCAGGAATGAAGGTGATTAGGCAGACAGTGGCTAGATGCATTAATAAACAAAATGCAACTATATGCTGTTTGAAAGAAATTCTCCTAAGATCT
The DNA here is from genome assembly GCA_004363575.1 of Solenodon paradoxus. NCBI lineage: Eukaryota > Metazoa > Chordata > Mammalia > Eulipotyphla > Solenodontidae > Solenodon > Solenodon paradoxus. Next base: position 4,873 of record RJWH01008677.1, read on the forward strand.
AGACACAAGACATAAAGTGAAAGAATGGAGAAAGGTATTCCCATTCAATATTGAAGCTAGAAAAGCATGAAATGATATGAGTCAGGATGGTGACCTGGTAGGAGCATTTTGTATTTCCTCCATACAGAGGAAATTTCTTACTTATTCTTTTTCATAAAAAAACACCATGGAAGTGCTGACTTGGAGGCTGTAAAGACGGTGGCAGTGGTAACCACAAGGGTAAGAAAAGGTGTCAAGGTTCAGAGTTGCACTGGAGACTCAGAATTCTCAGCCTTGGGAAAATAGAAAAAAATTGAATAAACAATAGTCGTGAACTCTCTTAATGTGAGAAATGTATCAAGTCTCCAGACTCAGAAACCCAAACAGACCTAAGCATATTATTATCAAAATGATAAAAATACAAGAAAAAGAAAGATCTTAAAAGCAACTAGAAAAAAGTGACTCACATACAAAAGAGTCCCCATAAGATTGTCAGTGGATTCATTGACTGAAACACTATAGGCCATAAGGGAGTGGCATGATATGTTAATGACAGGTCAGAAAAAAAGATATCTAGAAAGGCCACAAACACCTTTTCCCAGAAAAAAAGCAAATAAACATGAATTTCCTGGAATGACAGGTGGAAGCAGCCAACAGCGTCCCCCTGGATCGATGTATGGAGTCATATAACCTTGTCACCACAACAGCAAGGGCTGCAAATCTCTTGCTGAGAAAACTGCTGCATCTGTAAAAGAACAGCCCCAAAGCCCAGCAGGGGAGTCCAATATACACTGGAATTTCCTGGCCAAATCCCCAAATTAAGGGCAGTTTTGAGTCTCTTGATTCCCTTGTCTCTTTTCGTTTGCCATCCATCAATTCAAAGTGTGAAAAGAAGAAGATTTTCAAGCCAGGATACTATACCAGGCGAGATCATTTTTGTATCATTTAGATACAAAAGAATGATTACAATTTTCAAATAAACAATAATTAATGAAATCCACACCATAAAAACAGTTCTACAAGAAAATAAAAAGAAAACTCTATAAAGTGTAAAGAAACCCTGCTTAACAACAGTAAAGATGGCAAATTTAAAAAGTGGAGAGGGGATGAGAATAAAAATGTGGATGGTTAGAAAGAGTGTGAGACTAATATGCTTTCAAATAAAATGTGAAATAAAAATAAATTCTCAATACTAAGCTCGGGGTAATTTTAAAACATATTTGGGAAAAAGCAAAGAAAACAAAATGGAAACCAGTGAAACAATAATTATACCCAACCTACTTTAGAAGACAAGAAGATGACCAAAGGTAGAAAACACCCCGAAAAACACCCAGAAGACAAATTACAAAATGGCAATTAACAGTTGTATATCAATAATCGCTTTAAACATTAATGGGATGAACTCACCAACTAAACAATACAGAGTGGATGAATGCATTAAGAAATATAACCCAATGTGCTGCATTCAGGAAACGGACCTTCATCAAATGATAAGCATGAGTGGTGATCTGGACAAGATGATGTGGTAGGAGCGAGACTCATGTCTTCCCCAAGAGCAACCGGTAATTCACCTATTTTCCAGAATCAAATACCAAGAAAAAGGAGGCAGAGGAGCTATAGAGACACAGGAGCAATCATGACAACAAAGGGTAGACAAAAACAACCGGGTTCCGAGCCACACAGCAAAGGTGGGATTCTGGCCACAGTGAAGGGGGTGGAACTGAGGGAACAATCAACCCTACTAGAAAGTAGCAGGCAGCCCATCCAGCAGGTCTGGGATGTGGAGCAGGGGAAAAGGATCTGGGTACAGGGCAGAAAGGCACTAGTGCCCCAGTGCTTTGAAAGGGAGGTCCAGTGAGAAACTTACGCTGGACACTAACAAAAATAGAAAGAGCTGGGAGAATGGCCAATCCACACCCTCTCCGTAACAAGGTAATGAAATGTGATAACAAGAAGGTGCAGGTCAATAACAAGGGAAAGCAGGTCTATAATAAGGAGATGCAGGTCAATATGAGAAACATGTCATAGAAAAGGAGATGAATGGTGATACCGCCAGCATGTAGTATGATGATGAGGGGATACTGATAAATTACAAGTGAATGCAGTGACAAAAAAGAGTCTCTCAAAAAACAAGGAGATTCATGCCTTTAACAAGGAGATGCGGGGTGATAACTGGTGGATGTATTGTCATAACAAGGATATTCAGGCCAATAACAAAGACATGCTGGACAATAACAAACTGATACAGTTTCATAACAAGGAGATTCAGGATGATAGTGAGGAGATGCAGGCCAATAGCAAGTGGATGCTATGCTATAACTAGCAGATTGATGCTGATCACAAAGGGTGCAGTGCCATAACATGGATATTCAGGCCAATAACAAAGAGATTGAGGCCGATAACAAGGAGATGCATGCCAATACCATGTGAATGTGGTGTCATATAAAGGACATTAGAGAGGATAACAACAAGTTTCATGCCATTAACAAGGAATTGCAGGCCTGTAACAAGTTAATACAATGCCATAACGAGGAGATTCTGACCCCAAACAAGGGCATGCAGGCCAATAGCAAGTTGATGATGTGTCATAAACAGGAGATTAAGGATGATAAGGAGGAGATTGAGGCTGACATCAAGGAGATTCAGGCTAATAACCAGTGGGTGAAGTGTCAGTCCAGTAGCAAGGAGATTCAAGCCAATAACAGGGAAATTCAGACTGATAACAAGGGAATTCAGGCCAATAACAAAGAGGTGCCAGGCAATAGCAAGTGGAATCAGCCTCATAACAAGTAGATTCAATCAGATAACAAGTGGATTCAATTCCAAACCAGAAGACTAGGCTGATAACAAGGAGGTTCAGAGGAAAAACTAGGAAAAGCAGGCCAATAACAAGATGCATGGTGATAGCAAGTAGAATCAGTGCCATAACAAGTCAATTAAGTCAGAAAGCATGGAGATTCAGGTTGATAATGAGAAGCTGATCAATTACAAGTCAATGCATTGCCATGACAGGGATATTCAGGCTGATAACAAAGAGATGTCAGACAATACCAAGTGGATGCAGTCCCATAACCATGAGATTGAGGTCAATAACAAGGAGATACAGGGCTATTAGAAGTAGATGCTGGATGATAACAAGTAGAATCAGTGCCAGAATAGGTAAATTGTGTTGGATAGTAAGGCGACTTGGGCAGATAACAAGGAGATGAAGGGTGACAAATAAGTGGATGAAGTTCCATAAAAGGTGTTCAGCCCACAACAAGGAGACTCAGGCTGATAACAATGAACTTCAGGCTGATAACATGGATATGCAGGTCAACTACTGAGTGGACGCAGTGCCATAAAAAGGAGATTGTGGTGGATAACAAGGAGATTCTGGGTGATAACATATGGATGCAGTGCCAAAACAAGGATATTCAGACCAGTAACAAAGAGATGCAGGGCTTAACAAGTGGATGCAGTTTCCTAACAATGAGATTCAGGCTGATATTGAGGCTTGGGATGATAACAAGGACATGCAGGGTGATAATCAGGGAGATGACGGCGATATTATGGAGATCCCGTGAGAACAAGGAGAAGCAAGGCTGTAACCAAGTGATCCTACAATAACAAGGAGATGCAGGATGATAACAAGGAAAAGCAGGACCATACCAAGGAGGTAAGAGAGATATAAAGGAGATGCCATGTGAAAAAGGAGGAGAAAGTTTATAACATGGTGATTCCAAAATAACAAGGAAAGGCAGGGCGATAACAAGGACATGAATTCAAATGCAGGAAATGCAGGATCATAAGACAGAATCTGTGTGACAACAAGGAGAATCATGGAGATAAAACTGAGGTAAAGGGCAAAACAAGGAGGTGCAGGCCAATAACAAGGGAAAGAAAGTCAATAAATGGAGTTGCAGGGCAATAGTTTATCATGTCAGATTTCAAGATATTAATGCCAGATTGCCAAGTGCAAAATCTAATTTGACAACCACGAATACGGTAAGATATCATTTCTTATAAAAAGAAGTTTAGATGGTGAAAAATTAGAGTTCTATTTCCTGCACTTCGTTCTATAGTGCAGCAAAAATATTTTCCAGTCATTGTAACATCACCAAGAAATTGTATCTTACTTAGAAAATGAGAAGGTAAGCTAAATATTGAATGCAAAAATTGTATCATCTTGACAGTCTAACTTAAAAATCTCCAGGATGGCAACATCAAATAATTCCAGTATATGGTGGCACGATCACCCAAAACTGATGCTAGAGTCACGCAGTATTTCTTTGTTAGAGATTGAATCCTGGCTTGCTTTACTTTATTTCACCTACTCACTGTATTATGGAACAAAAATCATCTTAAATAATATGTTCAATAATCATTTCCAGCTTATGCATTTGGAAGGTGGCTAGATAATGTATTTTACAATTTCAAAGGTCAATATATGGTTTAAATTATTTCTCTACCTCTTTCTTAATTTGAAACTCAATTATTAATTCTTCCTAGAAGACTTCTTTTTGTTTACCTATCCCATTTCCTGGGTTTTCAATTTTGTCATAATTTTATTGCACTTAACCATATCTGATGAGACAGTTTTTTGTGTATAGGTTTTAAAATACATTGAGAGATTCTGATGTTTAAGAAGTGTTGTAGACTGAATGTGTGTGTCCTCTCCCCAAATTCATATATAGGAGCCCTAATTGCCAATCAACCCAACTAAAATTGGAATTGTGTGTGTACATGTGTATATTTGCATCCTCATCATTTCATAAAAAAGCTCAAACATATTTCAGATAGGAGATTCATTAGAGGAAGCTTTTTAATGTAAACAATTTGAAATGCTTTATTTTAATATTTTTATCACTTCAGTATAAATCATTCCATTATGAAATTTATTCATTGAAAAGATACTCCATCAGAACTCTAAATTTAGCAGAGCTCTGTTAATCAAATGTTCAGCAGAGAAATACAGAATTCATTTTACAATAATACTCCCCCTTTAAAATTTGTCATGCCTTGTCACAGAGTTAAAGTGTCATATCATACCTAATGACATGAATGGAAAAACAACACACAGACACAAACACAGTAAATGAAGCAAGTCTTTACTAGGATATTTATTCTTTTATAGACCCACTAAATTTCAGAAACATAGCTGTTGCCTAAGTTAAACATTGATTTCTGTTATTTTTAGTAATATGCAAAACTCAGAAATATATTCCTTCACTATTACAGGCAACATATTTTAGCATTTTAACTATTAGAAACATTGTTATATATAGATAAAGAATTCTTAAAAATGTTATAATACAGTCCAATATATGTTTAACAAATATATTTTTTAAGTTTCCAGAGATAAAATTTTATTCTTGAGCCATGTTTCCTATTAATTTACTTTAAACGTGATAAAAATATGTACATATAATAAAAGCATCATTACCCAGGGAGAAAAAAGTTTTATATATGTGATAAAAAAGAAAACTCAGTCCATGATGTAGGGTAAACTGGTCACATTATCAATATCGATTTTTCACCAGGTTTTCACATTTAAAGTAGGACTATGGCATAAGTAAGAATATTTTTTATGAATTGTTGAGTTTGATTTTCTATCTGAACTGTTTGATGAAAATTATAAAGAAGTCCAGACTTTTTAAAATTATAGCTACATGATTAGAGAAAGTTTTGTGAATTCCTGTGGAGGCATTGAACTCTGTTGGAAGAAGTCAGTAATGTGGAGAAAAGAAGGAAGAAAGCATGTAAGATCAGGAAACAATTTGAGCCATTGGGTTTCTTTAGAGAAGAGAGAGAACACAGAGGATTCTGTCTATGAAGGATGTGGAGGAGAAGTAAACACTGCAAGAGCAGCTACAGCCAAAAGGACCAGTCTCAGGGTGTTATGTGTTTATAGCCTTGACTACCCCTCCTACCTTGGAAATGGCAAACCTTAGACAGTGACTGCTGTCAGGAGCACATCCTGCGTCTATTACTCAGTGATCTGCTGTCCTTGTGTCATATCACAGAGCCAAGAAAAAGAGACACAGGTTTTAATCAGTATTTAATAGACTAAGGCAGGAAGCAAAAATGAAGAACACTGCTCATTGACCTGGTTTCCAAAGACAAGCTAGATGCTTCCAAAAGTGAAATGTTTGCCACAAATCAGAAGGGGGCAGAGAGACACACGTATATCTTCCTTGTCTGAGGTAAAAGTAACAGGAATGAGAGGACAATGGACAATAACTTCTACAAAGTAAGTTCAGAGATAAGTATGTAGAAATAATAATTCAGGAAACTCAGGAATGAATGCTAACATTTAATTTCAAAATAATTTCCCATTCTTACTTTTTGGAGTATTGAATACATACACACTAATGATACATGTGCGAGGTATTAAGATTTAAATGAAAAAGCCCACATATAGATAAACAACCCACAAACTCAAAGTAAAAATGGCCTAAATACTTGGAGTTCTCTGTGGAGAGCTTCCCATACTTACATCACACACCCCCACAGAAGTTAATGGTATCTTGAATTGTCTATTTATTACTTTTTCATAATAATAATTTTACCATTATATCTAACTCCTCAATAATGTTGTTTAGTACTGTGTGTTTTTAAACTTGTATCAAATGAACTCAAGAGTTATATTTCTTACTGTGATGTACTATTTTCATTCAAGAGTAAATTCCTCAACTTCATCCTACTGGCATTTATAGTTCTGTCCACTCATTCAAAACTGAGTCATCTTCCATTTTGTAAATGTAAATAATTTTTACTTATTATTGTGTCAGTGCTCTGTGCTCTGTTACTGTGAGCATAGATGCTCTGAGTACTCTTATACATACATAAGGTTTCTAGGGAACTAGTTAGGAGTGAAGTTGCAGGATCATAGAGTATGATGATCAAATTTATAATTCCAAGCTCTCCTCCAAATCTGATGTAACAATTGACAATCTTATCGGCACAGTATAACTGATACAGTTTTCTCATGATCAAGTTGTTGCTTATATCAATGTACTGATTATTTGTTGTTCACTTTACTAAATGAAACTATTTGTAATATATATACAAATTGAATTCTTTTGGCTTATCATCATTTTTTGTCTCTGCAGCCCAACCCAGAGTGTCAATCATAAGCATCTTTCTGTATCACATATGAAAGATTCATATTTGGCACGCTCTGATGACTTAAGTGGTTAATTACACTGCCTCTGGCTGGCTACAGTCCACATATTTCCCAAGGGCCTGGTTTCATGACCTGGGCCTGAGCGTAACAATCAAGATGAACAACTGAGTAAAGATAAATAATTGTTTTCAAAACAAGAAAGATTCATGATTTTAAAATCCCACAAATACTACTGCAATTTTTAGCTCATCTGTCTACACCTTTATGTTTTCTATGAGTATTTCCCTACAAGTAACAAAAGATACTTTACTATGTCATACTGTCTAGAGACAATGCACATACTGGCTAAAAGATATGACTACAACTATATGTTAGCATCAAAATCCTGCTGAGAATACAAGTAAAATTCTCAGTTTTTCATTCACAAAATGTTAACAATGGATTCAATAAAATGTTTTATGAGGATTGAGATAGTAGATAAGAATGGAATGCTTAATACAATATTCAGTATAAAATGGATATTTAATAAATTTTAGTCATTGCTATTCAACAACTACTGATTCATAAATCGCAAGTGTTTTATATCTACTTCAATAAATAGCTGACAGCTATAAAACAGTCACTTTCATTTAAGAATCATATTCCTTCATGTTTTTACTTCAATATTATTAATTCAGATAACACAACTAAATGATGTTGAAAAACCCAGGAATGCTTCACTGTAAGTACAGTTATCTGCAGTCTCTGACAAAAAGAAAATACCTCATTAGAAATTAACTGAGGCCTAAGAATGTACATTTTTACAATCATTTTATATATTTTTTCCCTCTGGTCTCAAGATTGAATTCAAGACTAGACTTTTGGACCACTACAACATCTACATCTACATCATATTAAATTATATTTCCATGAAGTTATTCTATTATGATACAATTATCCCTGAAACTCATCATCACTGGAAATCCCAAAATGCTTATGTTGGTTTATATATGGATGCAGGCCATAGATAAGGATCCCAAGTTGATTAATTGTTCCCCACCGTTAGGGCACCAATCCTCACTCACAGACAGTTACATGTCACAAACATTTATTGATGCTACAAACATATCAAGTTCAGTTTACTTCATTTCATTATGAAAAAGAGAGGGAGGGGAGACATTAGCTTGTAATCATTGATATATTATTTAAGATGTTTTGCCAAATAATATTCTGAACTCTTTTGTTTACTCTCCATCCCCTCAATTCGTATTTAGCAATATGTTTCATAGATAAAATTAATGCATCAATCATCCATAAACTCGAACTTTGCACACTGAGAAATATGATCAGCATGATTTCCAAATCACTATTTTAATATGGAATGAGAAAATATTTTACTAGGAAGCCTCATAGAATATTTTATCAGGATAACAAAACACAACCCCAAAAGAAACAAGTGTGATGGGCCCAGTGTGGACAGCTCTCCCTAATCCTGAAATCGATCTTAGATTACATGGTAAAATGAATACATTTTTTCAGACCATTATCCATAAATATTATTTCTTAGCCAAATATTGTAAAAGTACTGAGTTGCAGTGAATTTGAGATTATGGTCCCTGACAGGTACTAGGAAAACTGTAATTCTCTATTTTCGTATGCCAACCGAACCATGCACTCTAAAAGTTAACTAAATTGGGTAACACACAAGTTCCTCACCTCATATGGGAATAAAGAACAGGATGAAGATGAACCCGAATAGCAAACCATTCAATTTCTAACTAAAGATATGTACAGGCTGTTCAGAGTCAGAGCTGAGTCTCCTCAGAAAAAATTTTTGGGGTGTGCTTCACTATAGGGAGATATGGGAAATAAGACCTACAGCTACACTCCATAGACATGGTAGCAATAATTAATTGAAAAATAATTTTAGTGAAAATGGATACCTGAATAAAAAGGAAGAAATGGTGGCAGGAAAGATCATCTATAGAGAACCTTATTTGGAGCAAAAAAATTCCTGAAATATTTTACAAAATATATCTTGGCAAGATGGTGAACTTGGAAATAGAATTAGGCCATTTTCTGCATAAATAATCATTTCTAAAATAGTCAAATAAGGCTACAAAAACGTTATTTTGACTGAAAAATTGATCATGCACAGTGACTGAAAGTACAAGCAGAGGACTAAGACTGAAAAACATAAGTGACTCATAGACCTACTTGGGCATTCTCTGTATATGATAAATATATTTTATTCAGTGCTTTCTCCGTAGTTTGTCTCTAAATTTTCCATAATCCTTACACGACCCTATCTTATCAGATATGATCAAGCTTCACTCTTCTTTAATCTACACAGCTTCTGAAGCACTGAGCTGTGAGCTCCTTGTTCATCTCTGTTCCTCAGAAACATTTAAGAAGTGGTGAAGCCTAAACCCAATAAAGGACAAAAAAGAATAATTTTATATACTAGAATCTGACAAATAGCTAGAGAAGGCAGTGATTAAACTGACAGTATTTCAAAAGTGTTTTTCTAAAATCATACTTCAACGATTTCACACCATAAAATCATGACATGCAATGCTGAGGTATGCCACCCAGGGGCAGCAGATGGCCAGTTTTCTTATATAAAAATAAATTGCAAAAGAAGTTTTAAAAATGAGATTTTGATTTTTTTAATTATGTTTTTTAAAGATAATAAAGAGCTAAACTCCTTAAATATGTACAGATCCCATGTATGGTTTGTAATAAAATTAGAGTAGCACGTTTAGCTTATCCTCTTACATCCTCCTTTCTACCTCCAACTTAGCTCCTATTTGTTTTTTTAAACAGCACAGTAATGTTAAAATTTAAATATCTTTGTATGGACTGTTTATCTATTTCTGGGTCACTTCCCTGACACCAGCAGTTTAAATGAAAATTCCTCACAAAGAGTAATCTAACCACCTTTCCTAAAGCAAAGTTATCTCACACAGATACAATTTTCTATGTAGATGTATTCTTTTTGTGTATTTATGTCATGACACTTATTTCAATTTATATGGATTCCATTTAGACACTTTTGTATTTGTGCTTTGTCTATTTCCTCCATTAAACTCTAAGATCTATGAGGGTAAGATCTCTGGGTCACATTTTAATCCCCAGAGACTCATAGAGCGCTAAACATCAAAGTGTCAAAAACTATTCATTAAATGAATGGATGTGCTGATCTCTATGACTGTGCCCTATTATCCCTCACCCATAATTCAACTGGATCCCACTCTCTCATACTAATTTATAAAAAATAAGGACAACTATAGTAAATGTCATTTTATATTTTCAAACTACTAGAAATAAGAACTTGTCTAGCAGTAAAAACAATTAAGGATTGTTGTGATGCTCTTCTGGATAAACATTGCCTGTCTTTTATTTAGAAACCTGTCTGTCTTAGGAAAAACACAGTCCATTGAATGAAGAGAGTTACCCTTGACCACCAATAGGGAGACACTAAAAATAACGATTTTTATAAAAATAATAAAAATATAAAAAATATAAAAAAATAACGATTATTATAATAATGGGGTATTGGGTTATAAAGCACAACCACTCAATAATATGGTGCAATTTTATGAAGCCATAAGAATGGGAAAAGATGAGACAAACACATTCAGTACAAAGGAACGGAATGAGGCCAAATGATTTAAAGGAAATTTCACATAGTGCCTCAATAATGTAAATTCCAAAATGCCCAATACTATTTGCCCAATATTTACTCCATAGTTAGCACCATACCACAGCACAAGTTTCAGATTAAGAAAAGATTGCTCTTTGAAGGCTTGAATGGAAGTCAAAGTTGATTTTGAGTAAGTGTTGTTGTCTTCTACCATTGAATTGTTGGCTAAGGTAGGAGGCCTGAATTCTAGGGATTCCGTTGTCAAAGGTTGACCAACCCAGACAGGCTGCAGTGAATTTCAGCTCTTCCCCAGCAATGGTCTTTGGAAAGTAGAGGATCCAATTTCAGCAAGGCTAAGGGAAGCTTCTAAAAATGGAAGGATGATTTTGGCCCTCATACTCAGTAACTTCTCCCTTTACTCACCTCTAGCGCCCCTGAAGCACTGGAGAATAAACAAAGCATTGATGAATAAGCCCCAAGACAAGCTCTATGGCCAAGGAGGACACACTTCAAAGTGGAAAGGGAAGGAATATTATAGGAAACAATAAGAAAAAGGGAAATAACTACCTAAAAGCACACAGGCATTATTTCCTTACATGTCAGGACTGTTACATATTAAGAGACAAAAATAATCGGGACATGTTATTTTGCAAACACAGCAGACTACATTTATCTATGTACTTTAAATACATTCATGTGTATGATTTCAAATTGCTTAGAAATCAAATAATGTTATTTTAGATATTCGTATGTCCTCTCCCTTTTCATTTCCAAGATTCAGAAACTGTTTATTAAGGGTAAAAAGCCTAAACTTTGTGAAAGTCAAGCAAAAACATTTAAGAAGATATGAATCCTTTTATACATACATTGCAGCATAAAGATACTTCCTCAGTGGAATAGTATTTAAAAGAATAAAGCTTTTATAGTAACACTGCTTTTCTATTCAGTTTCTATTTTGATCTGTGATGTTAATATACACCTCTGAGTACCTAGAAACATCTGTTTCTGTTTGTGAAACGGCAACTTTTATCAAAGTTCTTATATACACCTACATATCACGCATCAAAATCAAGTCTTTTGCTCACTTCATTTCTTTAAAATTGTGTTACCGTACCAATCACATTCTATCCATTCTACAGCCTGATCATTTTAGATGTCTTTACTCAACTTTCTAAAAAAACACAGAAATGTATTTTAAGTTTGGATGAAACTAACTCGTCCATAGTTTGTTTCTGGCACATTAGTATATTATGAGTGGTTCTTTTTATTCTGTGTGTGTGTGAATTTGTGTTTCTTCTAGGTTAATAAACTTTGGATGACATTCATCAAATATCACTTAACAAATATTTTCTTACTATTCCAGGGTTTTAAAGTCAGAACAATTCAAATTTATGTGTTTGTTTTTATTTATTCTCTCTCGCCTTTCCCTCACTCACTAAACACTGGCAACACTTAACATTCATTGATGTATTTTGATATTTGGAGGTGTTTACATCTGTTAAAAGATCAACTATTATTGAAAACCTTTAAAATAATTATTAGACATTTATATTTGAAAATAAAATAGCTTAGTAATGAAACACCTAAGGAAGGATAGTTTTCAAAATCTATAAATATATTACATTAAGTAGAAAATGAGGAAATCATACTTCAGATTTTTCCCATGAACACAAAAATCCTAACAAGACTGCATTCATTTTAATTCAAAGTAGATTCTATGTAATTGGAATAATATACCACCGTCCATGCAATTTAAAATTTAAAAGCAAATTCAAGATGACATACAGCTTATTTTCTGAAGCAGATTTTGATCATCTCTGTAGGTGATAATCATTAATTTGAACCATCTAGCCACTCACATTCTCTATGAAAATAAACTTAAAACTATTCATTGTATTATATACATATAGTATTCTCCCTCATCAGTCACGTTCTAACAGAAGCTCAACACAGTGAATTTAGACTGATAAGTATATGTGCATATTATTATAGATTCATAAGCTGTTTTTCTCTTTTTAGTCAAATAAGCTTCTTCCTTTTAGATAGGAGTAGCAAGAATGAAACTTATTAGGAAGTATTTTTCAGTGAAGAAAATGTTTATGTAAGCTTATTGGTGTGTTCTTTTTAAAAGAATGTTAATTTAAAGTATCACTGAATGGCTTTTTCTTAAGGGAATAGACACAAGTGAAAAAAAAACCCAAACAGACATTTTCAGAACAAGTACCATTTACTAAGCAAACCAAAATGTGTGGCATTTATATTAGACATTAAAACAGTAGAATATTTGATTGCCTAAATTCGTACCACAACATATTAATCACCATTTCTCTCACCTGGATTCCAGTGCTGCCAAGAAAAATGTATTTCTCTTTCAACTCATTCCATCACTCTTCACAACAACCATTTCAATCATTTCCGACAACACTACCATCTGAATCATACTTGGTCCCACTTACTGACTGTCTTTTCTTCCTTGAGAGAAACAGAAATCATGGACAGGAAACAGTGTTTTCTGCTTCTCTAAGCCAACCCAAACAAATCTGTACCATGACTGCTTCCTGAATGTGCTCAGGAAGAATTACAGAATGAATGATCCAGTTTCCTCCACCTTAAATTATCCATGCATCCCACATTCCAGACTCAATGTTTTTCTTTTAACCTTTTGAATCGGATTACCAATATTCCTGCTCCTCGGGCTTCAATTTCATATTTATTCGTCCTTCAATATCATGGCTGAAGCATTCATAACCCAACCATAATATCCTCAATCATGATGAAATCAAGAGCTGGTCACAATGATGCTCTTATACCAGTACTATTTCTTGACTGCACAAGACTACTATCAATTTAGTACATTATTTTTCTGAAAATATATAATCTCCCATGTAATATAGGATGGAGCTCTCTGGGAGATTTCATTTGGATAGCAAGAAGGCTATTTCTTATGGAATTCTCTTGGGATTAATACCCAGGAAGGGAGGGAAAAAACATCACAGGAAAGGGAAGACGATGAGAGAACATAGTCAAAGTCCATGGAGATATTGGAACTGAGATCAGACAGAGTGGTATAAAGGCCAGTGTAAATTGTTGCAAGAGACTGGATCTTTATATCTTCACATTCATTAGTCATTTTTGCAGGCTAACGCTAGAAAAGAACTCAATTTAAATGAGATGTTTTTTCAGCTAAGGCAATCGCCAAAGAGGATTTTTATCATAGCACCCTGCATACAATGTAACCCCATTCTCAAGAGGTTCCTCACACTGATATACCCTTGCTTCAATTTATTTTAATTGGATCAAAATTTTTAATCATTTTTTAATTGTTGGAATTCTTCCTGACTCCATTTTTATTCCTCTTCTTGCAATACAGCCTCTCAAGGCACTCTGCTTTCATGCTTTCTTTGAATAATTCAGAGTAGTGTAATCAAAATTTATATCTATATATACCAGAAATGTCTTCCAGTTCTAGACATATATGTTCAAAATCTACTTGTAAAATTACGTGCATAACTCTTTCCACCTCTGGTTCTTTACTAAGTAATGTAATTTTTTCTTGTTTCACACACAGAAGCCAGGAAGTTATCACTAAAAATTAATTGGTCTTCTCCTGCTGTTGCCTTTCTGTAACTTCCCATTGGCCTTGAAATAAATTTAAAAATTTGTAAAATGACTCTTTCAAAGCTCTGCATATTTTATCCACTTTTTCCCTCTTAGAATGTAAGTTCCAATGTTTTTCTGATCCTCAAAATCACTATTTTCTTCTATACACACTCCTACATCAAGAACAAGTGTAGTAGTTTCAGCTCTAGAATAAATTTGACTATAGTTTTCAAACTTTAAATGAAATCAAAAGGAAAAGAAAAATAACTTTGAAGAAAGTAGTCCTTTGAAAAATTAGGACAATGGAATGGCAGTCATTTGGAGTTTTCTGAGAAAATGGGGAGATAAATCTGTGATGGAGAGTAAAGAAGACGTACGCATGAAGAATGTGCCAGCACTGTTGCTTTACAATTAGCTTGTGAGATCAAATGAAAATTTCCATCAAGGCTGTCACTTTTGAGTGAGATTAGATCCAACAGACATTGAACACAGACCTCCTAATGCACATAGGAAGTATGTGACATTTCAAGGTACAATTGTGTGAATTATACTCCTCCACTATGGCTTGTGGAATCAACATTCCTTTATTTAACTGCATTCAGCTAATGTATGCATTGGAAAGCAAGTACATCAAACACCGCCTTAATAGTCTTTGGGGAAAAGTTGGAGTTGGGGGTGCTTACTGTTCGTTTATAACAGTCTGCTGCTTTAGTTTGTGGCATAGAAAATCTAGCTTCACACATATTCAGACTGAACACATCCAGTATCAAATCATGCTTCAAGTATCAATTAAAAAACAAAGCATCATACAAGAGAAATCTGTTCTGAATCATACTGTGATAGTTCATGCTGAGATAATACTCATGCATCTTCCAGGGACTTATCTAGAATACCAGTTACCAGGAAGGTTAAAAACATGCAAAATGACTTTGGTATAAGTTCAGGATTCAACAAACTTCACTTTAAAATACCAAATATATGTCAAGCAGTTACTTAGGAAGAAGAAATGCAGAGGGACAAAAAAGATATATTGCATATAGTCCAATAGAGGAATATAAGTAAATAAATAGCAAAATTCTATTCCTGCAAATACATAAATATTGGAAGTCTAGAAATTGACACATACCAGGAAAAAGAGCCACTTCAACACAAAAGGAAGTAACTTTAAGGAAGAATTATGTAAGTCAATACTTGATGTAAGGCTAGAAAGAGTAGCAGTGTCCCTGAAGCAGGTTTTGGAGGAGCAGGGTAGTAAAGGAAGTCAGGAGACAAGCAAAGGTCTTTCTCACAGGATAGCATGAAATAACCATTGTTCAGGTTGTGATTTAAGAGACTGGAAGGTAGTTTGGCTGGAGCAGGGGCCACAAGACAGGGTGTGATGAGTGACAGCTAGAAACAGAGCAGGGTTATAAATATACATTGTACAAATATACCACTTTCCTACATGACATGGAAAATATAAAGGATTTTAAGCAAGAGAAAGATGCAATGCTGCAATTCAAGTTGGTGAAACAAAAATGATTTTAGCGTAAGAATTATGAAATACAATTTCAAAGTAATTCCAACACCCAGAATTGGTGCCAGTTATTTCATATTTAGTATTATTCCATATTGCAATGAGGGACATCCAATTCTGTTCTCTCACTTATGTGTGTGCCTATCTCCAAAGGAATATAACCCAACTCTATGTCTTATAATACACAAAACCATTAAAATCTTGCTTTCTCAAAAGGAGAAATGTAATACAGAAGCATTTAATTATCCTTAATTAACCAGATGAGCTATTTAAGAAAAATATTAGATTGAATTTTTCAAGTATTTTTTAATTTAACATTCTAGTCACAAACGAGTAGAAAATCATTCAGAGAAAAGCTTTTTAAGTTCGGGCACAGTTGTCCTTTTCAAAGACCACTGAAAATAATTTCTAAAAGTAGTGTGGTAGAATGTTCAAATGCTCTACAATGAACATGCCTGTGCTGGTTTTGTACAGTACTCCTCACTCTTCCCACCAAAAGGCAAAGTTCATTTCCTCAGCTCTTGAATTAAAGGTACCCATGTGGTTGTGGTTTTCTTTGGCCAATGGAATAGCCAAAATGGCATGTTGGGATTTCTTCCAGCATATCTAGCTTCTACTTTCTTAGAATTGAATTCTCCACACAAAAATAAAGTCAGGTTTTCCTGCTAGAGTGAGTGAACACACTGAGAAACATATTCTGGAAGATGAGAGACTGCAGGCAGGGTCGGAGTCCACTGTAGCAGAACCATGCCATTCCAGCCAAAAGCAAGCACGTGAGTCAAAATTGTGCAAATGAGGCTACACAGGATATAACAAATCCAATTCAGCTGCCCAGTCCAAGTTGTGCCAAGAAAAGATAAGCTGTCTCTGCTGAGTTCTACCCAAATTCCTTTCCTATGAAATCATAAGCAATAGAATGGATGTGGTTAAAAATCACTACATTTCGGGTTGTTTTTTTAAACAGAAGCGAATAAACAAGAGATAGCTTGCTCACTGCAGAAAAATCCCAGTGATGGAATCTCTGTGTGCTCAATTAATATAAAAATGTTACAGTGTGTGGGACACTACATATAGCCAAAGATGCAACCTCTGTATACAGTAAGATGCACATGGAGTCAATGTACAAAGAGTTTCAGATGACCTGGTGACCTTTTCAGCATTGACACCAAGAAGCAGAAGCAATGACACAGCAATCCTAAGACAGTGATGTATTATCACAAAAGATTTAAATCAGACCAAGCAGGAACGTTAACCAAAGAAAGATACTAGAAAGTCCATTGAAAACATTTTACACACATGCGACAATTGTGAAAAATGCTGTTTTCATCTCTTGAAGATATAAAGGGGAAAGCAATAAAGATTTTCCCCCTTTTATGTTGCATTCACTTTATGATAAGACGTTTTGGAAGTTTTATTTTTGCTGAGCAAATCAATCAAAATGTATTTGGGTTTCTTCTTTATGACTTTTTAAAACTCAGCACAAAGGTTTTACAACCTTTATCAATTTAACTTTACAAGCTTTATTACAGTTTATCACACATTTAATATATAAAAATATCTCCCCTCAACTAACAGTGTCATGTAGCATCACACTGAAACTCACTTTGATCTGTGTGATAGAAATGTTACTTCACAAAAACGTCATGGTCTGTTTGGAATGTACCAGTATGTAATGATTTAAGGAAGCATAACATCGAAAAGTTTAAGCATTAGAAGTTTTAAAAGTCCTAAGTTATAGATTTAAAATGTCAGTGTGACACTAATAGACAGCCACGGTTCTTCTGAACATTTACCAGACCCATTTGACCAAAACAAAGAGAAACGATAAAGATTTATTAATTTTCCATGACAACATCCATTTTTTCAATTTTTTTATGGCTTCAAAATATTTGAATCTTGTTTATAACAAACAAAACCAATTGTAAAATTTCTTGTTAGCATTCATTTCCTCTAAAGATTATACCTTTTCCCCCTTTTTAACTGAGGTACCATCAGAAGAATAAACTCTTTGATTTGCTCTCTATTTCAGGGCCTATCTGCAAGTTAGATAATCAAATTAACTAGTGATATTTGGATAATCAGAAATGTGTTATTTAGCAAACCAAATGGACTAATGATCTAAACAAAATAAAAATAAACTTTTAGACTAATAGATAAAATTAGTGGTTACTAGAGGGAAGGGAAGTGGGCAAATTGGGTAAAGAGCTCAATTTCATGGTGTCAATAGAAATGGGCTTGAAGACGACTTTGTGAGTGAACATCACAGCATCATTTCCTGGAAATAGCCCTGAAATCATGAATATAACTGAGTTGGGATTCAGTTATATGACTTTGACTTCAAGAAGACAACCAGAGTAACTGACCAAACTCAAATAATCTAGGCTTTTTTAATATAAAAAGAAGTTTGTAATCATTGTGTTTTTCTCATGCAAATTTGAATCTACTTAGCTGCCTATACTATTAAGAGAGTCTAAGAATTTAAGAGTGACCATTCACAGAAAAGTTGCTGTTTTTCCTCTCGAAAAAACTCAAACCTGAAGGCATTTCTGTTTGAAATTTACACCAGTGCAATTTTTATACCCTATAATGATTAAATTCTTCTGCCTGAATTTTTCTGTATTGCACTTTTCTGCTTGTATTAGTGCATGCCTAGTTCTTTGGCTATTTTAAAAGTCTGTTAAACAGCTTTGCTTATTCATTAGCAACTTCCTTTAGGATCTATTAAAAAGTCTCTTCTGGCCCTGGAGTTGTCACATATTTAGGAATAATTCTGTTACTTTTATCTCACTTATAAGCTTAACGATATTTCTTGCATATATGATTGCTAAAATGTTAAGGAGCTCTTACATGCATCTACATTTTCTCTCCTTATAAGTGTCTCGTGCCCTCTACATATCACACGAGTGTATCATTTGTAGCTTTGCTTCTCCTGTTATCTTCTCCCATATTTGCTTTATCAGAGTATATTTGAAAATAATTTAACTTTGTTTCATATGATTTCTCTCTCTTACATAGTCTATTGTGTTTATGCCTGGTTTCCCCCCTCATCTGACACAATTATTTTTTGTAATTTGAATACATTTTTAGAAAAATCATAGCTAAGGACAAAAAATGTCGTCTCTCTGCTACTCCTAATTATTTGTTTTTGTTAGAATCAGCTGTGTATCTCCAATTAGTCAGGGCAGGTTTCAGCTGTGTCTCCCAAATTAGCCCGCATCAGGATCAGCTGTGTCTCGCAAATCAGCCCCGATCAGGAACAGCTGCGTCACCCTAATTAGCTGGGTTTAGTATCAGCTGTGTCTCCCCATTCAGCCTGCATCATGAATAGCTGTTTCTCGCCAGTCACACTAGATGTTGTCTAGACATGCCTCCCATAGGATGTACCTGTAACTCCACTGTGCCACAGCGCTACTATTGTCCCTTTGAGGATACAACACATTTCAGATAGCCTTGAATTATTTCCACTTGTTTCTCCTGGGTTTTTGTTGTTTTGTTTGTTTGTGTATTCCTGTGGCCCCACTGAAGAATGCCACGGGTTATTTAAAAGGCTACCAAATAGACATTCATATTGAATTCATGGGTTTTTTAAAAAATATATAAATATGGTTTTCTCTTTCATTTAAAATGGTCAGTATCTTAGCCAAATGAACATCCTTTTGGATTTATTTCGTCTGTAGTAGCTACCCAATGTTGGAAGTGAAATATTGAAATTTCCTACGATGTGGTGATAATTGTCTATTACCTTCCCTTGTAATATCTGTCTAATATATTTCTTGACACTCAAGTTGAGGCTGTACATTTCTGTATCTGTTTGTACATATATTTACACATGGCATGTCATTTGGATTAACATATTTATTGCTTTTTGACGCCAATATTTATATTCCATGACAATTTTTCCTTGAAATTTGACGTGCTTTTGATAATTAAAGCTACTCCTGCTTTCTTGTGTTTCTCGTTTACATCCAATAAACTTTTCCGTCCTTTTACTGAAAGCTTGCACTTGTCCTTGTAGTTGTAAAGACTTATAAGCAGCACAAAGTCGGAGTTTCAAGACGTATTCATTCATTTTATTTGGTTGGAAAACTCAATCTTAGTATAATTACATTTCCAATGATTGTTGTTGGACAGGTAGATTCACACTAATATTTCTGAAAACTCTTTGCATTGTGAACGTGATTCCTTTTTTCTTTCATTTTTAATTTATCTTCCATAGCAAAATCTTTGAGTCCATTTTCCATCTCTTTTATGAACCCAATGGAGAATTTTTGGGCCTACTTCTCAGCCTCTTCCATTAAAAGCATAGAAATTACAGTGAAGATTTGAAGAAAACGACCACTGTTCGGTCAGGCAAAAATAACAAAATTTGCTATTTATTTCTCCTGTAATTTTCTTTGCACTAAAATTATGCCAGCACAAGTATTGTAGCTATTTTTAATTTCAAAAATCAAATAGCCTAATAAACAGCATCCATGTGCCTGTTATTTTATATAAATTAGTAGTTTAAATAAACAATTTTAATAAAACTACTCTAATCATCTAAGCTTCTATTGGCTAACATATTTTACTAATAAATTAAAATGTAAATATATATGCCTTAGAGAATGCATCATACCCAGTGAGAAACATCTGCGTCACCCTAATTAGCTGGAATTAGGATCAGCTGTGTATCCCCAATTAGGCAGGATAGGTTTCAGCTGGGCCTCCCCAATTTGCCGGCATCAGGATCGGCTGTTTCTGGTCAATCAGCCATGATGAGGAAAAGTTGCATCACCCTAATTAACTGGGATTAGGATCAGCTGTGTATCTCCAATTAGGCAGGATAGGTTTCAGCAGTGTCTCCCCATTTAGCCTGCTTCATGAATAGCTTTTCTCCCCAATCACACTAGATGCTATCTAGACATGCCTCCCATAGAATGTACCTGTAACTCCACTGTGCCACAGCGCTATTGTGCTCCCTTTGATGATACAGCACATTTCAGATAGCTGTGAATCATCTCCCCTTGTTTCTCTTGGGTTTTTTGTTGTTTTGTTTGTGTATCCCTGTGGCCCCATTGAAAGACGCAGAAGGTTATTTCAAAGGCTACCAAATAGACATTCATATTGAATTGATAGGGTTTTTTGGAAATATGCAAATATGGTTTACTCTTTTGTTTAAAATGGTCAGTATCTTAGGCAAAGGCATATCCATTTGGATGTTTTTCATCTCTAGTAGCTACCCAATATTGGAAGTGAAATATTGAAATCTATTAATGTGTGGGGATAATTGTCTATTACCTTCCCTTGTAATATCTATCTATTTCTTGACTATCAAGTTGAATATATACATTCCTGTGTCTGTACATATTTTACACGATATGTCATTTGGATTAACATATTTATTGCTTTTTGACGCCAATATTTATATTTCATGGCACTTTTTCCTTGAAATTCGACTTGCTTTTGATGATTATAGCTACTCCCGCTTTCTTGTGTTTCTCGTGTACGTTCATTAAACTTTTCCATCCTTTCATTGAAAGCTTGCATTTGTCTTTGAAGTTGAATAGTCTTCTAAGCAGCACAATGTCGGAGTGTGAAGAAGTATTCATTCATTTTAATTGGTCGGAAAACTCAATCTCAGTATATTTCCAATGATTGTTGTTGGACAGGTAGTTTCACCATAATATTTCTGAATACTCTTTCTCACTGTGAACTTGATTCCTTTTTTCTTTGATTTTTAATTCATCTTCATAGTAAAATCTTTGAGTCCATTTTCCATCTCTTTTATGAACCTGATGTCGATTTTTCAGGCCTAGTTCTAGGCCTCTTCCTTTAAAAGCAAAGAAATTACAGTAATGATTTGAAGAAAACCACCCCTGTTCGGTCAGGCATAAATAATGAAATTAGCTTTTACTTTCCCCTGTATTTTTCTTTGCACTAAAATAATGCCATCACAAGTACTGTAGCTATTTTTAATTTCAAAAAGCAAATAGCCTAATAAACAGAATCCATGTGCCTGTTATTTTATATAAAATTAATAGTTTAAACAAAAGATTTTATTAAGACTACTCCAATCATCTAAGCTTCTATTAATTAAATTATTTTACTAATAAATTAAAATGTAAATATATATGCCCTACAAGAATGCATCATACCCGATGAGAAACAGCTGTGTCACCCTAATTAGCTGGGATTAGGATTAGATGTATATCCCCAAATAGGCCCAGATGAGGAACAGCTGCGTTTCCCGAATTAGCTGGGATTAGGATCAGCTTTAAATCCCCAATTAGGCAGGATATATTTCAGCTGCGACTCCCCAATTAGCCCGGATCTGGATTAGCTGTGTCTGGCCAATCAGCCCAGATGAGGAATAGCTGCATCTCCCTAATTATCTGGGAGAGGGTCAACTGTATATCCCCAATTATGCAGATTATTTTTCATCTGTGTCTCCCCAATTTGTCGGGATCGTGGTAAGCTTTTACTGGCCAATCAGCCCAGAATAGTAACAGCAGCGTCTCCCTAAATAGCTAGGTTTCGGGTCAGCTTTATATCCCCAAATATGCAGATTATGTTTCATCTGTGTCTCACAAGTTTTCTGGGATCAGGATAAGCTATTTCTGGCCAATCAGCCCAGATGAGGAACAGCTGCGTCTCCGTAAATTGCTGGGATTAGGATCAGCTGTATATCCCCAATTACACAGGACAGGTTTCAGCTGTGTCTCTCCAATTAGCCTGCATCAGGAACAGCTGTTTCTTGCCAGTGAGACTAGATGATGTCTTGCTATGCCTCCCATAGAATGTACCTGGAACTCGACTGTGCCACAGCGCTGTTATGCTAAATTTGAGGAAAAGGACAATTAACAGCTGTGAATCATCTCCCTGGGTTTCTATTGGGTTTTGTGTTGGTTTCTATGTTTGTGTAACCCTTTGTCTCCAGTGAAAGAAACCCCGGGTTATTAAAAAATTAAAAAGACGTTCATATTGAATTGAAATGATGTTTGGGAAATATGCAATAATGGTTTTTCTTTCGTTTAAAATGGTCAATATATTAGCCGAATGCATATTCTTTTGGATTGTTTCTCCTATCTAGCAGCTAACCAATGTTGAAAGTGAAATATTGAAATCTACTACAATGTGATGGTAATTGTCTATTACCTTTCCTATTTTAATATCTGTCTAATATATTTCCTGACTCTAAAGATGAGACTGTACATTTCTGTGTTTTTCTGTACACATATTTACACATGGTATATCATTTGGGTAAATATATTTAACGATTTTTAATGCCATTATTTATATTTCACGAAACTTTTTCCTTTAAATTTGACGTGCTTTTAACATTTACAACTACTCCTGCATTATTGTGCGTCTAGTCTATTGATGTTCGGTGGGAGAGGTGTAAGGATTTAGAGACCAACTGCAGAGGCAGTGAGGGGCAGGCCCAGTGGTGCTGAAATGCAGAGGCAAAGAGGACTGGCTCGGGAGGGGCTGAAAGGACACCGAGCGCACGAGGACCTGAGATGAGGCCACGCAGTGAAATCGCGCTGGGCGTGGCCAAAACTGCAAATCATCCAAAGAGCTCATAGCCCTCCCGCAAGCATCTCAAAGCAGAGTCTGGGATCCACGGAGCGCAAAACCCGCCCATCGCATAGTCACCCACCAGAAACCCCGCCCATCCCAAACCCCACCCGCCGAATGACCGTGAGAAGGCCGTCCCAAGCCTCAACGCTCCTTGACAGCGCTCCCTTGTGGGTAGAGGCGAAACTGCAGCCTGATTGCCACGCC